>BPLR01004339.1:0-19189 GCA_021605095.1 Caerostris extrusa | reverse complement strand
AGTTACGTATTGCTATTGTCGTATACTTTTTATAATTAATTATTATTTTTTTCTATTTTTAAAATCTACTTTAAGCTTACTTAAAGAAATGTTATTATATAATGAATTAAAAACTCATTCAGTAGATTCTGTTCAGTGTTTCCTAAGTTTAATTTCATAATTACGTCATTGAATATTATGTAAAATATTATAAAATGCTATTTATTATGTAAAATATAATTTTTTATTAACATAACACATTATATACATTTAAAAAAAAATAAAAATTATTTTAAAGTAACATTGACAAGTCTTTTAACTTTAATTTATGTAAAATGCTTTACATTTTTATTAAATAGAAATAATTTTCAGCTCGTTATGAATTTATTTTTGCTTGCATATTAAAAATGACTTGTTAATGGAAGGGGAAAATGAAGTTAAAAGATTTAGAAGTTTTTTCAAATTTAAATAAATTCAGGAAAATACTTTCGATAAAATATTTATACTGCAAAAATAATGTATTTAATCGATAAATAGGTTCTAAAATTAAATATTTTATTTTCAAATCCATTATGCTAAATAAAAGTATATTCCATTACTTAAAGATAATTGATGGTTTTAATAAACTAAATGTTTTTTTAAGAAAAGGGATGTAAAATAAATTGAATATAAATGAATAATGTTTATTAGAAAATTATTTATTCCCTTCAATTTTCTTTAATAAAATTTGTTTGAATTTATTTAAAAACTATAAAAGATTTTGTTTCGAATTTTTTTATTTAAAGTAATATTATCTTAATAGTTAATATATTTTTCCTTTTTATAAATAAAATAGATATATTTAACAGGAATTCTGAAAATATTGAAAGAAAAAAACAGAAATATTCAAAATATTTTTTAAAAATATTCTTTGGAATTTTTATAATGTTTATTATTTATTCATTTAATTCCAATTAATAATATAATTTCTTCTTTTGATCATTCAATTATAAAAATATCCAAATATTTTGCTTTTATGTAATTTAAAAACATTTGTTTTTGATATTTTTTTGTTCTAGTAAGTAAAATACTCTAAACATTTAAAACTTATGTGTTGATATTTAGAAAAAGCTGGTATGGATTTAAAGCATTTCTTCAAAATTAGATTTCTTTTAATTTTATGAAAACATTTGATGATTATTAATATACAAATATATTTCACATAGTGATTGTTGAACTTTTGATAAAGGTTGTGAATATTTTAACATTCAACAAATATTTAAAGAAGGTTTCAAAACATTTTCACGTATTTTTCTAGAATTGGTATTAAATTACTATAATATCTAGTCTTGAGACTTCCTAAATTAAAAGAGTGTTGAATTTCCAATTAATTTAATTTTAGCTTTATATTATCACATTTTTATTTTTTAAATTAATAGAAAATAAATAATATTTAAAAGGATGATTGGATTTAAATAAAGATTTTAACAGGAAAAATATTTCTTATTGAACATGTTTAATCATTAATATATTCGTCATCTTTTTCTATGATATTAAACCTTTTATCAAGAAACTTTTTGATTCTACCTTGGGAGAACTTTTTTTAGTTTTGCAGCAAATTAAATCTATTAACTAGTGAAATTTTTACCGTTAAAAATGCTGCAGAGTCCTAAACAGACAGTATTACTATGTCTATAAGGTGGATGATGTAAAATTCCTGTCCAAATTCCTTCAATTTCTGTTCAGTAATTCGTGCAGTGTAAATCGCAGATAAATCTTGTTAATGAATCACACTCTGTCTATTGGGCAATGCAAATCATTTAGTGAGTAAATTCCGCTTTTAATTTCGACAGTAGATATCTAAAGAGACAGCGGATTTCAGAAGTGATTGGTTATTGTCAAACAGTTCAAAATAAACGATCATTTCCATATAACACCAAATACAAAGCAAAATATTCTTAGATACAATCCTTGTTTTGGGGTGGAGTTTTATTTGGGTTTAATCATTGTCTCTTTGGAATAATAATTGCATAACCCATCCCCTTGTCATCACTATTCTCTTTAAAAAAGACAAATGCCATTTTTTCACTAGTGATTTGCGCAAATTTACTCGTTGCTGACATATTTGAGTTATAGCTCATGTGGAACTTAACTTATTATTTATAGGTGTCCCACTATTGTTGTTTATGAACAATGGGTTCTTCTACTTGTTATCGTGGGTTACCAGTCTTCACTTGTTATTGTGGATTAGTAGTCTTCTATTTGTTATAGTGGGTTAGTATTCTAATTGTTATATTGATTAGTAGCTCCTCTTGTTATAGTGGGTAAGTAAATTGTTATATTGGAATAGTGCAGTCTTCATTATAATGGGTAAGTATTCTAATTGTTATAGTGTATTAGTAGTCTTCTACTTGTTATAGTAGGTTAGTAGTCTCACTATATAGTGTTATAACGGGTTATCAGTCTTCTTTATTGTAGTTTTCACTTGTTATAATTTCTACTTTTTATACGGATATCTAATTTCCCTTACCAGTGCTTTCAAATCATTCTTATCAACCTTCATTGGTTGAACAGTTTATCTACAAAGAATAAGATATAGAATTTGACTGTAACATATAGATCCTAGATATGTCTAAAAATCTTTCGAGGTACTTTTGCAGACTTCCAATAAAACCTTAATTCAATATCCATCATATGGCAAATATGTAACCTATCATATTCCCTCACTTCTGGCAAAATAAAAACTAAAATATTAGTTTAATGGAATATAGAACATACGACGTGACATTAAATTAAAAATAATTTTTAAGAAAAGCATTTTAAAATCAGATTTATATCGACTGAATTTAAATGGGTTAAGATCGCTCATCACTTTCTGTTCAACTCCATTATTGTAATACGTATTTTTAGACTTATTTTATTATAGGTAGAATTTTCCAAAGCATCCATGTTTAGTTATGAGTAAAAATATTTGTTATACATTTTATTTTTTGTATATCTTACAATCAACTCGGATAAACAGGCTGGTCTATAAGTCCATAATATGTCAAATTTTTGAAAATTAATACATAAAACCATTTTACATGCTAGGTGCAATCTAAAAACGATTTTCAAAGTGCGGAATACTGTTTCAGACTTATGAATTTTTGTTTCAAATTTCACACATTTCACTAAGAAATTAATGTCAATAAATATTTTTATTAAAATCGATTATAATCCTGATAAAGCTGCTCCACAATAGTAAATATAAAAAAAATGTGAAAAGTTTGAAAAACAAATTTCTAATAAAATTTTAAAATGCCTAATAACCTCTTGGAATATTCTTAAATTTTCTAGAAATTTAGTTATAAATAAAAAAGTATTTCGCTTTTTCATTTTATTTTGTATACCTTACTATCAACTTACAGCTAAACAAGACTGTCTATAAGTCAACAATATGTTTCAAATTTTGTAAAATTAACACATTAACGTTTTAAATGCTAAACATGTTCTAAAATGTTTTTCAAAGTGAGGCATGCTGTTTTAGACTTAAAAAATTTTGTTCCAAATTTTACATATTCAATAAAAAAAATTGAATGTTAATAAAATTTTTTATTTAAATTGATTATAAGTAATTATTACAATGATTGCAAAATAATCAATCCAAAAAATGTTAAAGTTTTAAAAAAAAATTCAGTAAAATTTAAACGTGCCTAATAATACCCTAGAAAGTTTTTGAATTTTTTTAAATATTTGAATAAAATTTTAGTTTATGTTGTTATTTTAACTCAGTACGTTCTCGTTGCTATCTAGTTCAAAAGTTTTCAAAATTATATCTAATAATAATTTAATAATAATGTTGATGAATAATCTTGAAACGAAAGTCAGTAGTGTTCCATTATTTCAGGAGTTTCTGAAATGCAATCTTGGCAACGTAAGTTTTTGAAAACTTCTTCCTTCTTCCTAATATCAGGTTGCAGAAAATTTACATGTTTCCATCATTAAGTCTGGATTGCATGGTCTCCACGTTATCAATCATCTGCCATCCGTTGCAGTTTTCTGCGTCTCCCACAACATTTATTATTAAGTTAGTTTTCTTTATTTTTATACTGTTTTTTAACAGTTATCAGCTCAATTCAAATTCATTTTAAAATTTGAATTTCAATAAATATTTTGCAAGCGAAACATGCAAGCGTTTTTTAATGTTTTTGAATTGATTGCCAGAAGAAAGAAATATATATATATGTCTTTTACGATTCTAAGAATAGTAATTTCTTTCTTGACGCGTATTTAAGATGTAAGCTCGCCAATGGCTGTTTATGGCGATTTATCCCAGTGCAATCCAATAGAAAAAAAAAAAAAAACTAAAAGATTTTTGTTGTGAAAAATTTAATTTTTTATATTCAAATCAATTCAAATTCCTTTTAAGATTTGATTTTCAACAAATATTTTGCAAGCAAACAGAGGTAAACGTTTTTTTAATGTTTTAATTGATTGCCAACGACCAGAAAGAAATATATTTCTTTTTGATTCTAAGTGTGATAATTTCTTTCTTGACTTGATATTAAGATGCATGTTCGCCAATTGGCTGCTTTATTGCGAATTATATCCAAATGTAAACCAATAGAGAAATAAAAATAAGAAATTTCTGTTGTGAAATATATAAACAAATTTTTTATAAACAAACTACATCATAAAAGTTTGGTATATATGCGAATTTAAATATCAATAAAGTTCACTGTGAAATTATTTAAATTTATGTTACGAAATATAAAAAGCAATGCAAATTTCAATCATCAAATTCCATCAACTTCAGCTAAAAGTTATAGCTTTTAAAAATTGATTTATATTGATAACGTATTAAACAGTTACATCATATTGGAAAAAAATGCTATTAATTACCAAACAATTTTTTAATTGTATGAAAAATTATTTATAATGAATTTTAAAGAATTATCCGATTTATTTTGTTTGAAATACATAAACAAATACAAATATTTATGTTGAATAATCTAATAGCATGTCATCTAAAGTAATAATTTCCCAAATTTAAGAATAACAATTACAAAAATATATAAATAGAAAATAGAAGATTTTAAAAAAGTTATCTATCTACCTATCTTTCGCTTTCTATATATATATATATATATATATATATATATGTATTCCTACTATTTGTAAAAATTCTACCTGCAATTAAACATGTTGAGGTTTTTTCCAATTCCGTTAAGACAATTTTACTTAGCTTACCATATTATATTGTATTAGTGAACTTTCAGATGAGGAATTAGGAATGAAAGTAGTTAGTTTGACTTTCTGAACAAATAGGATGTTCAAATTCAATTATAAGTTAATGCACTTTTATATCCTTTCTAAATCCTAATGGAAATTAATTAAACAACCAGACAGTTGTTTTTTCTTTGCTAATTAAATTCTCAAACAATCTTACGTATTCAAATATTTAAATAACTCTGTAAAACTTCGATTTAATTTTAAGAGCTTAAGTATGTAATATGTGCATTTATTTAGTGAGTAAATAGGTGTTTGTTTTATATTTTTCTTTTTTAAAGAAGTATTTTTTCTACATTTCAATTTGCTCTTTATGATTTTCATTTTACTTAAGGAAATTAAGAATGTTTTTTTATATTTTTTTATTTATAGAAAACAAGTGATGTATATTTTATTAACAAAGGATTTATTTTTATCATGAAAAAAATGCATTTTTTTAAAGAATTCATAAAGGATTTAATTTTTTTTTTTTCTTATTACAAAATATCCATTTGCAATTCAGCAAGAAAAATATTTATCGTAAATTTCATTTTTTTTTAAATTATTATTTTTTTATTTTTTCAAATTATTAATTTTTATTTTTCAAATTATTTATTTTTATTTTTATTTATATCCTTTGTTAAATTATTCAATAAATATGATATATTTCTTTTAATTCATATGGATTAAAACTTAACCCCTGGTGAAAAACAGACACAAAATACGAGAGAAATGATGAAAGTTAATATATGATCTGAATATTGATTTAAAACTTTTTTCTCAACCCTATATTTATTCTTGTAACGACTTTATAACATTGAAGTCTTCTTTTTAAACAAGTTCCGTAAGACCTAACAGATCCTAATTGATCCTAAACAGAATGTAACGGACCGTAAAACTCTGGAAACAGAGTGAACCAATATTTGAAACTGTCTGTTCTCACAGCATTAATTCAATTTTTGAAGTCGCCAACATTGGAATTTTGTCCATTGTAAATACTGTACTGATAGATTTGTTACACACTTTTTATTTTTAAGTTTTGTTTTTAGCTGTATGAGTTAAAGTTCACATTTGGTGAATAATTTAGGCTTTAAAACTTTAATAAAATATTTTCAAGAAATTGATTACTGTTTAAAGAAAATGTGAAACATGCTAAAAATTTTTAATTTTATGAAAATTATTGGAATGTAGTATTTAGTTTTTGTATTGTAATGGTTAGCAAAATATGTGCTCGATAATTTTATTTGTTTAGAATAAAATATTTCAAAAATAATATTAATTTTATTCCTTTAAACGATAGGACATGTTAAATAAAGTTTCTGAATTACATTTATTCCTAAATCCAATATTTGTTTTGTGCATACGATCATTACGTGTTAGTTCTTTCAACAAATAAAAATGGAATAATTTTTAAAGATGGTATTCAGGCTTTTTTGATTCTTTGATTCTTCTGCTTCCTTATTGGTTTTTAGTTTTAATATTCAAGTATATTCTAAATATTAAAAATAACTTTTAAAAGCCAGTTAGAATATTTAAAATAAATAATATTATTTCTTAGAAAAGAATCTAAGAACTGTTTATAAATATTATTATAAAATTCAACGTAAAGATATAAATAATTTCGAATTTTAAATAAATAATTTTATTTATGTGTAATCCTAATGTTGTTTAATTTATCTTATACAATATGTAAATGTTTTTATTATAAAAAATACAAGCTGAAGGTTTAACGGGCTGAACCTTTAGCTGATTTGAGATTTTGCTTCCTGAGATTAAAAATGTTTTTTTTTTCTTAACACACTTGGTAGATAGCAATATCCAAACCACCAAGTTCAAGAACCCTTGTGATCTCATGCATGAAAGGATAGGAAGGGGTGGGGGCAGCTTCTTCTGCGATTGAGCAGCTGTAGGTAGAAGTCTGACTTGGCTGACTTTTTCCAAATATTAATTCATTAATTAAATTTAATTAATTAATTTTAGCTTTTTTTTAGATTTAAGTTGCATGTATCTAATAATAGATGGCGCAAGATATAAGAGGAAAATTTTAACTTTTATTTGTAAAGGACCTTTCTGCGATATAGTTAAAAAAAAAAAAAGTAGGAATTGATTTTTTTTTTTTTTTTTTTTTTTAATGTTACTTGCTATCTATAAATTCTCTTTACTGTTTCAAAATTTAAATACTATTGAAAACGAGGAAACTTTTAATTTTATATTTTTTGCAATTTAAAAAGTCTGAATCAATTAATATTTTCTACTACAATTTTAAAAGATTATAATTGATTGTCTGGAATATTTATTTATAAAAATATGTTTTCTTGAAGAGAATAAAAATATATAAATTATCATGAATGGTATATTTGTATTACTATAATATTTAACATTTCTTAACGAAGTATTAAATGCAATTTATTTAATATTAAGATATAATTAGGAGAGTAAATATAGAATTTGAATAGAAGCAGATTACATTTGTAAATATTTGAATAAAAAGGTGTTTTAAAAATTGAAATTTGAATCATCCGGAAATAAATGGACTTATTATCAAAAAAAAGTAACAAAATACTGAAAATTATATTTAAAGAAATTCTAATATTGCTAATAAACTTTACAGTATTTCTTTAAATGTAAAAGACAATGAAAAGTAGTAGGTTCTTTAAAAGTTGGAAATTTATTAATAAAGTGATAGAATGTATCATTGAATACATAGATATATATACAGTTTAAAATATGTAAACTAATTAATTTGTTCAGTTTTGAATAACAAACTGGTTTTAAATTTATCTTGGTTATTAACTATTATTCATTATTTCCTTCAAATTTACAGTTTAAAACTCTATGATAAAAATAGCAAACTTTTTTAAATCCAAGCATATAAAATGGGAAGCCATTACTTTAATATGTTTTCCTACAGATTTTAATCACTTTTAACCAACTTACACTGATCAGCACTGATGATAAGAAGATATAAACAAAAATATATTTAAAATTTTAAATATTTTTATAATAACTACGTGTGTTTACCAAAAAATGAAAAAATAATTTAATTTATTTCATAAATTGTAATTTATTTCATAGTACACTTTTAAGCTTGTAAAAAAGCATGTAAAAAAAGTCACAGATGTGATGGAAAACCAGTAACAAAAATGTGGGAAATAATGTATATGTTAGGTGAATCAAAGTATGGAGTTACTTGAAAATATTAATTTTAAAGTATAGATTTATTTACGATGTAGCACTGATTAGATGAATTCAAAAAGTTGTTTTTTTATTTACAACATGTCAGCTATTGTTCTGTTCTAATTCAAATATTATTATAATGAATAAACACATTCTAGTAAAATTAATAAAAAGTTTCATTTTCTGAAAAATTTAATATTTGCTGATGTGGCGAATTAAATACATTCTTATAAACAAAATAATAAATGTCTTGATAGTAAAATTAATGCAAATATTGTTTATAAGGAAAAAGCTGTTAAAAAATTAAAGCTGTCAAATTTATATCAATATTTTTTTCTTCTTTATTCGATTTTCTTTTAGAATAGGTTTCATATTCCACTACTATTTTAAATTTCTAGTTGGCTTCTCTTCCATCGTGACTTGCTGCAACCCTACACCAAGAGATGATGGACGGAGATTGTTATCTTAGAGGAACTCCAAGGAATGCAATGAATTTACAGTTTATATGAAGTAAAACTCTCATTTTAGTGTTGATGTGAGACATTAACACACTTGTCCCGAAAATTGCCGTTAAAACTTTTCGTTTCGGAATGATATCCCTACAAAGAACTCCACCAGTGGATTTGAATTAAAACTAGTGTTTATTTGATGGGTTTCATATTCGACCTCTATTTTAAATTTATTAGTTGCCTTCTCTTACATCATGTTTTGCTGCAACCCAAGCGATGATAGACAGAGATTGCCATTCTAGAGGAACTCCAAGAAATACAAAGAATTTACATGTTATAAGGAGGAAAATTCACATCGTGTTAATGTGAGACATTAACACACACTGCTTTTAATTGTCGTTAAAACACTTCATTTATGAATGAAATGACTGCAAAGGACACCATCAGTGGTTTTGAAATGAAACCAGTGGTTTTTTTATCGGAATAGGTTTCATATTCGACTTTTATTTTAAATTTCTTGGTTGTATTCTCTTCTCTCATGGCTTACTGTAATCCTACATCAAGAGATGATGAACGGAAATTGTCATGCTAGAGGTACTCCAAGGAATGCAATGAATATACAGGTTACAAGGAGGAAAACTCTCACCTTAGTGTGGATGTGAGACATCAACACCACTGTCACAATTGTCGTAAAAATTCTTCATTTCTGGATGATATCACTACAAAGAACGCCCTCAGTGGATTTGAACTGATACCAGTGGTATTCAAATGATTGACCATATATAAACCATTATGTATTTTTATTCATTTAAATTTATCCTGTTTTCAAAATCAATTTAAATGAAAGTGAAATCATAGTTTGTAATTTAAAAAGTGATTCACAGTTTAAAATCTTAGAAATTCATTCTACAGCACATCTTGAACTAAGTAATTTGTTTCTGCCTCACCTTAGGGTGTCTTTCTTAGCAATCAAGTTAAAAATCCCTCAGACAGCATGATGTTGCAGCAACTGCGTTGTAGATTTTATTGAATACAACTGGCAAAATATATTTCTGTCAATTCTATGTGTCAATTAAGAAGATAATAGTAAAGAATTCAAATCATTTAAAAATTTATTAACTTTAACGGAAAATGTATATTCTCATATTGCTTTCTAATAAGAAAAATGAAAAATAAAATTTAATAATTTAAATATTTTTGACTTTATAAGGAGAAAAATGATATCCAATATTATAATCGTAAAATTAATTTTACAAAAAATTAAAAGTAGGTCATATTTAAAATAAAATTGTTAGAACACTTATTAAAAATTAATATTAAAATGTTTAATAAATGTGTTTTATATATAATGCTTCTAAAAATAAAAACTTTTTTTTTTTTTTTTTTAATTTAAATTATTCTACTTAAAGCAGAAGAATCACAATTACTAATTTTAATTTATTACAAAATGTCCAATGAAATATTAATGAATTAATACTCTGATTATTATTTTACATTTTTATTTCAAAAATGTTATTATATGTCAATGTAATGATAAATTTCAAAATAAATTCAAATCTGAAAAAATTCTTTCTTCTGAAAATACTTTTATTCTTCTGATATGTTTAGTATCAGATTATTTAATATTTTTTTTTTTTTCTATTTGAAACTCAAATGTAATCCATTTAACTCTCAAAAAGCCCGTAGTTTTTATTCATGTCCAGTGTATCTGATATACATGAAAGAATATTTCTTTCACAAAAGAAATAAAGTTGGAAATAATAAAGAATTCTTGCCATTTTAAAAGTAATTTTTTTACTATAGCAGCATATATATGCCAGATTCACCTCAGGACAACAGAAATGATTTAGGATCCAGAATATTCAGGAAAATGAAGTCCATAAATAGTCTTATAGAAGCCTTCTATGATTTTAACCATATTTTGCCAGCACAATTTAGAGCAAACGTCTCCCAAGTGGACTTCAGCACCCTTCTAGTCCAACTTCTTGAATCCATCAATATTTTATACATTTGATCAGTTCAGGCATAGGGATTATCTTTCACGTACCCGATATCTACGGTTAAATTTTGATTAGCAGGGCTATTTGTGTCTAAAACTCAGTTTCCTTAGTTCGAATATTCCATATATACTATATATTTGTATAATATATTCGACTGAATAATATATTGTTCTCGAAATTACATATTTTACATATTTAGTAAATCTAAAGTAGAGGAATAGTAGTTTAATAGAAAAATGTTGCATTCACTACGTTCTGACGAAAGAAATAACTCCTTAGTGCATTTCCTCTAATTGTCCATTACTTCCATTTCCTTCCTACCCATTCCCTGTATCCAGTGTCCCACCGCGCTCATTCCAAAAGACTTCATGAGATCAGGACAGCTTATTCCTTCGTAAGGGATATCTACGCGTATAGCTAAAAGCGTTGTACAGCTCTCCTCTTTAAGAACAACGAGAAAAGCCCCAGGAGGATACACGTCCAGTTTTCCAGATAGATCCAAATTCCGATAATCCCTTAGAGGTTTACTCCAGGAAGAATGATCCCTACTTTTATCTAGTAGGGCAGATGATGTATCCTTAAGCAATGCGTTAGTCCTGCAAAGCTTGGATAATTATCATGTATGATACTTGAATAATGTATTACAGTGGATTTAGATTTATAATAATATTAAAAATATTTTATTTTAACCTCATTTGAAATCATACAATTTTTAAATGGAAATTATTCCATTGGATAATTTTATAACTGATTCCTGTAAGTCAAATATGTCAATTTAAAATTTCAAATATCTAAATTTAGGTCAAAAGTCAAATAAAAAATAATAGATTTTAAAGTCAAATTAAATACATGCAATTAAATCATACAGACGTCAATGACAACCTAAAAAATTGAAATTCCATAAGACCTGGGAATTTTAAATTGAAAATCGGTCTTAAGTTTTGGACACAGTAGTATGTATATACAAATATATATATATATACATATATATATATATATATATATATATATATATATATATATATATATATATATATATATATATATATATATACATACAGGGGTAACTTATACACGGTGGTTATAATTACAGTGACCCTATTCAGACTGAAAAGGTTTTTTGAGATAAATAATACTTCAAAATTTGTCCACCAGGAAGAATTGGTGGAGGTATTGGGGTCCATATTGGGCGCCAAGTCAAATAATTGTTTCATGCTAAATTTGGTGGGAATCGTGTAATATCCAGAGGTTTTCCGGATGCCTGGCCTCCTCGTTCACCCCACTTAAATTTCTATTAATTCTGGTTCTGGGGTTACTTTAAAGATCGTGTTGATGGAAGAGGAATTAAGTATTTACCTCAATTGAAATACATCATTATACGCCATGTCGCGCTGAAATTTCTCGAGAGTTTTTTCGCTCTACCGTCGAACACGCTATAATGTGCTTTAAGCACGTAATTAATGTCAATGGAGCACACGTTGAGCGTATTCTGTACTTAAATAAATTTTAGTGTTTCTGAAAATTTTTTTTGTCCTTCTTTAAGCGCCAGAATTCGCCCTGGGGGTCAAAATTTAGAATGGGTAAAAACAGGTTCTAGAGGTGTCTGAATAGGGTCACTTTAATCATAACCAATCTGTACTATAAAGAAACAGAAAGCATATATAAGATTAAAAAGATCTTTAAAAATGTTATTACTACTTTTTATTGCAAAGCTATTTTCCCCACTATCCATATACCGTATAAACCAAATTTCATCAAACTCCGTTAGGTAGAACGGGTTCTAAAAGTTTCTGAACAGGGTCACTTTAAATATAACAATCCTGTTTATATATATTATTTTCTGAATATTCCTCAAATGTTATTAAGATATTTTAAAAATGACATAATTAATCATTTATATAGGAAATTTAAATTAAGACTATTAAATATATTATGAAATCTTTTAATGGAATATATTATTTGAAATTTCTTAAAATGCAGCTCTGAAAATAGCAATATTTTAATACGGGCTGTTGATGTGGAATTATGTTAATATTATGTGCGATTATTTTTAACTAGTCCAAGAAAATAAATTTTTTTATAATTATGAAAATTTTCGTCTATCTTATAGACAATAAGTACGCTTACATATACAATTTTGATAACGACAATTTTTTTTTCACTAACAATTAACAAATTAAAAATTTAATAAGTTATGAATGAATTAATCCAAATAGGTTATAAAATTATTTTATTTTATTTAGTTTTTCATTTAAAGATTTTTTTCTCAAATTTTTCAATTTTAAGTCAATTTCTTAAAATTATTATTAAAAAATTAATGGATTTCTTTAATTTTACTATTATTTATTTTCTTTCAAAAATATCATACTATTTTTAATGCATACCAAAAGCACAAATTTCCACTTATAAAACCCCTTTATTTATTACTAAAATTGCCTTTTTTATTTTAATTATGTTTTATAAAATTAGAAATCTTTCGGTTCGAAAATTCCATGTCTTGATTAAAACACATTCTTTAAATTAAAATATTGCTACAGTTATCCCCCAAAAGTAAAACCCATCTTCATATTTTGTCTCTTTTCCATTGGTGATATTTCAATTAACTCCAAAATATTAATTGAAATTCAACGTGGAAGCACTGCACTTCTATGCAATAATAAAAATAAAAATTCCTTTCTATCTTAAATTCCTAATAACTAGTTAGACAGTTTGATAAAACGAATGCATCATATTTTCAAAGGTAAAAAAAAATTAAAAAGCTGAATATTAGAATTCGCAATCAAATCTTAATTTGGAACGACAGTGCAAAATATCGTGGAATGTATATGGAACTATCTTACATGCAAAAACACTTCACTCATTAGACTTAATTTTCACTAATTTAACTAATAGTTTTACTAAACAGATATTTTTCGTATTATGTACATATTTCTTTATTGTCTTAGAACCGAAGATTTTCTGTAATTCTCAAAATAAAAAACCAAGAATCCAAAACTAGTTAAAATTCAAAATCCTGGCGAAAAAATCTTTAGTTTTGGTTGCCTTTTCTACTTATCAAATTATATTCGTATGTGCAGACTTCCAGACAATGACTTCTTGTCAGGGATGCCTATAAATAACTTTTTAATCAGAATTTCCTTTTTTTTTTTTATAAAGGTTATTTTGATAAAGGTTTTATCTGACGCACAACCCACCATGTACAATAAATCACAGTTCTATTTTTAGGTGGGAATTTATATTTTCTTTTGAAATGTCACGAAAATTTGTTTTTGAAAGTTCTTTTCCCAAATAGTTCTAGCGTAAATTATTCATATTAAAGATTTATTAAATGAAAGAAATTGCACATTTAAAATTAAATTACATTTTTATTTGTTCAGAATTGAAATAAAATTTGTATCAAAATAAATAGTTCGGAAGATCAATTATGTATGAATTATATGATAACTAATTAGTCTTTTAAATTTCGAAATTAAAAAAAATAAAACGAAAAGTAATTGTGTCATTTCATTTTTGACAAAAAATTTTAATTAGTTATTGTGTTTTAGACTAAAAATATATACAAGTAGAATTTATCATCATAAAATTATAAACGTTATTTGTTGAATGGTATATTATTATTTCTTAAAAAATAAATACATATTCGATAGATTATTTTACAAATTCCCCCATGTAATTTAAAACGTTTTGCATTTTTTATGTTCAAAAACAGATGTAAGTTTAGGAAATATTTAACTATGAATGTGATTAAATACTTTTGAAAAATAATTACAAAAAAAAAAAAAAAAAAAAAAAATACAACGTGACATATTAAAATTAAATTCTTCCAAATTCTTTAATTCATCTGATCATTTTTAAAAGTATTGTATCCTTCTGTCAAAAATCTCATCATAATCAATCTCATCTCTTATGTCAAAAATCAAGATAAATCATGTTACAAAGAATTATCATGTTTTAATATCAGGGATTTACTTGCATATTTGAGAGTCTCTTTACAACATTTAAGATAACTGGTTACTTAAGATAACTTACCCTTTTGGCTCTAGTCTAGCCAAACTTTAAATTCTGTTCAGTACGAATTCCACCTTTGAAATATTGTGTATATCATAAACGTTAATTTGTTTATTTTGTTCCCATTTTTGAATTTAAAATGATTCACCAATTATAGCAAGTTAACAGCACAAGTTAAGGCAATATGGAAAAATAAAGTAAACAAGAGAAAGTTGAAGAACATGCTGAAATGCATCATAATTGACGCAATAATATTTCCACTTAAAACAAACTTTAAACTTACATCATTGTAAAAAAATGTAGCATAGACTTCGTAGAACCTTGTGTTATCTTAATTTTGCTTCACTAAAACTATAGTTAGGTTATAGATTTACTAAACAGATATTTTTCATATTATGTACATATTTCTTAATTGTCTCAAAACCGAAGATTTTCTATAATTCTCAAAATAAAAACCAAGAAGCCAAAACTTGTTAAAACTTCTAAATCCTGTTGAAAAAACTATGTTTTAGTTGCCTTTTTCTACTCATCGAATTATATTCGTATGTGCAGACTTCCAGACAATGACTTCTTGTCAGGGATGCCTATAAATAACTTTTTAATCAGAATTTCCTTTTTTATAAAGGTTATTTTGATAAAGGTTTTATCTGACGCACAACCCACCATGTACAATAAATCACAGTTATATTTTTTAGGTGGGTATTTATATTTTCTTTTGAAAATGTCACGAAAATTTGTTTTGAAAGTTCTTTTCCAAATAGTTCTAGCGTAAATTATTCATATTAAATATTTTATTAAATGAAAGAAATTACACATTTACAATTAAATTACATTTTTATTTGTTCAGAATGGAAATAAAATGTATCAAAATAAATCGTTTAGAAGATCAATTATATATGAAATTATATGATAACTAATTAGTCTTTTAAATTTTAAATTAAAAAAAAAAAAAACGAAAAGTAATTGTGTCATTTCATTTTGACAAAAATTTTTAATTAGTTATTGTGTTTTAGACTAAAATATATACAAGTAGAATTTATCATCATAAAATTATAAACGTTATTTATTGAATGATATATTATTATTTCTTAAAAATAAATACATATTCGATAGATTATTTTACAAATTCCATGTAACTTAAAACGTTTAGCATTTTTTATGTTTAAAAACAGTTTAGGAAATATTTAACTATGAATGTGATTAAATACTTTTTGAAAATAATTACAAAAAAAAAAAAAAAATCAACGTGACATATTAAAATTAAATTTTCCCAAATTCCTTAATTCATCTGATCATTTTAAAAGTATTGTATCCCTTATGTCAAAAATCTCATTTCCGAAGCAAGATTATTTTACTTAAAATATAAAAGTTTAAAAATATGTAAAAAATACGAAAACACTATTTGTAGTAAACCGTAATTGATTAATTTTAATAGTTCAAAATAAAAAAAAAAAAAAATCAGTAAACGAAATTATTTTAACACAAATACAAATTTTAAAATTTTTAGGCTTTTTAATTTTTTATACAGTAATATTAAAAATATATACATTATAAATGAGTAAATTTTAAAGTCTGAATCCTTTTTAATATTTTTTTCTCTTTTCCAATCTGGAAGTAAAATAAAGGTTTCATCTCCATAAGAAAACTTTCGACTTAGTAAATGTTCAAAAATTTAAAAAATGTGGAAAATGAATGAAATATAATCGCTTACAGAACTTTTTGAAAAAGAATCT
Source organism: Caerostris extrusa (assembly GCA_021605095.1). Taxonomy (NCBI): domain Eukaryota; kingdom Metazoa; phylum Arthropoda; class Arachnida; order Araneae; family Araneidae; genus Caerostris; species Caerostris extrusa. The sequence goes on along the minus strand of BPLR01004339.1, from coordinate 2,617 downwards.
AAAAATGTATAAAGCATACATAAAAAGATTATTTTAGTAAAACCATAAAATATTAATATTAATATTTAAAAATAAAAGTATTAAATGAAATAAATAATTTAATGCAACTAATTTTGAAAAATTTTCTAATTTTTGTTATATCGTAACATTAAAATGTATATTGTAAATGAGAACTTTTCTTGTCTGAACTTATTTAATAATTTTAAAAAACACTTTCAATTTAAACGTTTAAAATTTAAAATGTAAAAATTAATGAAATATGATCTCTTACAGAATTTTTGAAAGAATTTAAAACAGGTAATATATATATATATAAAAAGACTATTTTTTAGTAAACTAATTAAATTTAAATATTTAAATATAAAATCACTAATGAAATGATTTTAATACAAACATAAATTTTGAAAACTTCCATTTTTATACTAGTTATATCAACACTAAAAATATATATTGTAAATGATTCCTTTTTAATGTCTGAATCTTTCTAATAAATTTTTTCTTTCTAATCTCATGTCAAATAAAACTTTCGTCTCCATAAAAGAAACTTTAAACTTAAACGTTCAAGATTTAAAACATGGAAAATGAACAGCCTATGATCTCTACAGAATTTTTTTGATATATTTATCTAGGGACGGTATTGTCGTCGTCGTTGAAAGGTCTCTGAACCCTAAGGTCTTATTTCTATTATTCTTTGAAATTGAAAGTATCTTGAGTCTTCAGGCTATTTGAGTTGAGATGAGTAGCTCACTTAATATTTAAAAATGAGATAACTTGAAGAGGTTAAAAGTGTAACAGGAAAATATTCTTCTAGAAATCAGACATTATCTACCATTTACATGTCTGAACAAAATGCTTAGATAATCCTTTTTAACATTTACTTCATTTGAAATTATTTTGGTTGGGTGTAAATTAAAAAAAGAGTGGTTATAACAGAAAATAAAATATAAATAAAAAAGCATCATATGAAAAATAAACAATCAAAAATGAAATATTAATCATTACAAATTAATTTTTCAGCATCAAATAGAATATTAAAAATTTATATAATTTGGATTAAAGAAGAACTGATTGGTTGAAATTTTGATGAGTAGCTTTGATGTGTAATTTTTGATTAAATAAAAAAGAAGGAAAAAATTAAAGGTATTCTTTTATTATTATTGCTGAAAATAGACAAATATAGTAATGTAGAAATAAACATAATAAATACTCACAAATATAAAAGTTAAAACAACACAAATTTTATATCTTTGTGCCCAAATGCTCAACTAATATTCAAAAATATGAATTGATATTAAATTCCTTGCAAGCAGTACAATTTTATCCATAATAGTACCTTTGCAGTAAAAATACTAAAATATGAATGGAATCTCTTAACAATTAATCGTTATGGCTTATTACAAGGACTTGCCATTATACGTTTGAAATGTTCCCTGTCTTCAATGGCTTCAGTGCAAGTGAAAGCAAGAACACTGGAGCAGAATTTTGAAGATAAGTAGTTCGGAAATTTTAGTGGAGTTTTGTGATAAGTTCACTTTCTATTTAATACAATTGGTTACCACTACCCATAACCACCTTTGAACAGAGAATGTAAATATAACTTAGCAGATTAGGAAAAACCATAGTCGTAATCCTATATCTGACTGCCTTCTGCTGTACATTCGAAGTGATTTTATAATCATAATAATACTAATTAAATAACTGTGGCCCAAAATAGATCTTTGAACTAGAAATGTCAAAACAACATACTTAGGCTTGAGTTTGTAACTAATTAAAACTAATTGAGAACTTATAAAATTCAGATGTATAATTGGCTTCATATGGTAAACATAATGGATGCAACTATGCGCCAGACTATAAATGGGTGAAGCAGTATTTCATAACTTCCTTCAGATTGTAACCAATCAACTATTAGTTTATTAATAGTTATTATATTATTAGTTTCGAGGTCCAACTGATTGTGAATATGTGTGAGGGAGCTACAAAGAATAAATTTTGAAACTTTTTCATTTCTTGAATGTCTGAACTTTTAATTATTTTACAAAACACATTAACTCCTTTTTATTAGACCATTTTTAAATTACACGAATATACTCACTGAAACCTGACTGGTAAATACTAATTCCTCATATTTAATCACCCCTTGAAAAAATGCTTTTAGTCTATTGCGAATACAACACTATATTTTGACTTACATGTTTTTCATGTATGTACCATATACATTGGGGTTCATAATTAAATGTGCAATAATCATACGTATTAGACAATAAATAAATATAATCATCAATAAAAGCATTGTTTCATATAATGGTTCTTTATTTGTCAGAGTAATGAAATTATGTGCCGAAATTTGCAATGCATTTCCCAATATTTTAACGAATGCATAATTTTATGCAATGAAATATTAAGAAAGATTTCATTATAATAAAGATTTTATTCATTATTCAATATTAATTTCTTACAAATTTTGAAACAAAGTTCAAACATTGTGTAAGAAATGAATTTTACTAAAAATAAAAATAAGTATAAATTTGATTTTAATTTGGAAAAATAACAAATTTAATCGTGCATTACTTTTTTCTTTTACATAGTAATTAAATGAAATGAATGTACTGATATG
>BPLR01004338.1:0-14880 GCA_021605095.1 Caerostris extrusa | reverse complement strand
ATTCTGTGATATACTATGTATAACGTCGAACTGCTACATTTCTGCTATTCTGACAGGGGTATGACTCAAAATCAAATTGCACAGCAATCAAAAGCAACAGATAATTGTATCTGCAAATTATGGTATTCAAGCAGGGAAGGTCTATCCTCTAGATGTAACTTCTGAGTCTTTGCTGCAAAATTGTGGGTACCCTAAGGACGCTTTCTGTGGCATACCATGTATAACGTTACATCTGCTGTTCTAGCAGGTATGACACATATCAAAGTGCCCAACATTTAAAAACAACACTTGATTGTATCAAATTATGATATTCAACTTAGCCAGTCGTTAAACTGCCCAGTCGCATGTATAGTGATGAAAGTCTAGTGATTTTTCAAAAATAATAATAATAATCTACCTTATTTCTGTATCGTAGCTGGGGAGGACGAGAAAATTTCGCCCAGCCAAACAATATGAATTCATGGGAGATGTTTACTTCTGGGATAAACATCGCCAAGTATTCGATTCTAAAAGGCAGTAAACGAAATTCACAATGAGGTAGGACACAAATTCCATATGTTCATTGAATTTAAATTGAAGGCATTTTTCTGATTCTATTTAAGATCGAGTTTTTAATTAAAAAACAAAGTAGTATTTATAAACGTTGTTTTTTAAGTATAATAACTGCATAAACTGCATGAAATAGAAACATGGAATATATTTTTTACCAGAAATTTTAATTCAAGTATTTAAAATTTTAATATTAATTAAAAATAAAATTATCATTAAAATCATGATTATTGTTGAAATAATAAGTCTTTAATAATAAATTAAGATTTGGGGGAGGGATATTTCTAAAGTAAAAAGTTAATCCTTGAAATTGTAATACGGGTTTAAATATCTTAAGCCCAGCTCGTGGCTCAAGTAGTAATTCGCGTCGATAATGAGCATTAAGGAGGAGGTTCAATCCGCTGGCAGCTTTGTTGTAGACAGCGCTGTTTCAAAAGATCGAGGAGTCTCCATGACAGTTTGTGATGTTCAGAGATCTTGCCTCGTTAGTTGGAGTACCTGATGAGAGTTTTCCAGGTTTTCTCCCATGAAGATACGCAAATGTGGGAGTGCCGTGCGGAAGGCACTTTCATCGCTAACCTTCAGCGTTACGGATCAAGCCAGAATTCTACCTACAGGTGCTCCATCGCCACAGAAAGCTGCCCCCCTCCCATTCTCTCCTTCCATGAGACCATATGTGTCCAAGTGTGATATATATCTTGAATATGAAATAAACAATACAACATTTTTTCTTCTCTCATCTGAATATTTTTGATTTTTTATACTGTTTTACCTAAAAATATTCAAAAACTCGTTTTATAAGCCTTATTTGCTTGGATTTAAGTTTCGTTAGAAACAAAAAATGAATTTTATTTTTGGGATATTTGAATTACAAGAATATTTGAATTCAATTTGATATTTGAATTGGTATATGTTCTTCCTTTTGTGATATATAAGGGTAAGAAATAGTTTAGTGAAAAGAAAAGTTTGCTCATGTTTAGTAAGAAAAAATAATAAATGTAAATACATTAGTATTGTATTTAAATACATAAAGAGCTTTCAATATTATGCATTGCATTTATGGACTGAAAGAACACACAGAATAAATTTTCACATCTCAAAGAATAATGTAACAGAAAGTATAATTTTTTAACTCCATTTAATACAAAGACACTCTAATTTACATTGTTACATTTGCTCCATTACAATTCAACCCATACATTTTTCCTTGCACTTCATACAAATATTCATCTAATTGTTTAACTAACGATTCGTAATCCTATCTGAATTAATTTGAAGGTAACGATTCGATTACACCAGAACTTACCGACTTTTAATTACTTTTCGCATAATATTCAAAGTGATTGCAGCAAACTCGGATGCGTTTTACACTGCAATGCATCGTAACGTTCGAATCTCACAGATTACGATTACAGTTACATTAACGGCGTATAGGTATCTGCGGTCATAAATTAGTCTAACAAATTTCACGTTTCAGAAATTCATGACTCAGTAAACAATGCCAGCATTCCAAAGTGGAAGATTCAACCACTGGCACTGTTTGATTCGCATTAACTTGGAATGTGGAACAGTCGCTGGCATTTAAGAATAATATGCAGAATCCCAGGATTTATTAAATGGGGAATATTTTCATTTCGAATTAAAGCCGGGTTTGGTCGAATGAATACTTTGAGTTTTGCTTCAATATTAACATAATTATGAAGTCGGTATTGTTGTGTCTTTTAAATGCATTTTCGTAGTTTCTTTGTTTAAATTCCGTAGTGGGATTGGTGATGTTTAATTAGTCTTACGTGAATGCGATTCGTGTAGTAACTGAACAAATTACACAAGGATAGATTTATTTAAAGTTAACTAATATAAATAGACTTCAAATAAGGGTGTGTATAACGTATTACAATTTTATTCAATTAAATCTTAAATTACAATTAAAGATAAAAAGAATTACCATCCAGCATCATTATTTGCATTAGAATTGAGTTTAAAATGTCTGCTCGCATGTTGGTTACCTTTTCACAAATTATCAAATTGCCGCTAATAATAATTAACAAATTTGTATGTCGCAAAGCAAAAAAATAAATGTATTCAACGAAAGATGAAATATGCCTTTTTGTCCAACCCTATCACTTTTAAAGAAGATTATAAAATTTTCAAAATGCCATAAAAAGAAAATATCGAAATACCGTAACTCAAATAATAATACAAAATACAATATCAAGTTTTACCATAATTTTTTTTAATAATACAAAATACTAAATACCACAATATCATAATCAAATAATAGTACAAAATATCAAATATCAAAATACCGTAATGCAAATGCGTAATAAAAATACCCAAATGCCAAAATACGCGCTAGGAAGAAATAATAATACAAAAATACCAAATATCAAAATACCGTAATTTAAATAATAATACAAAATACCAAATACCAAATACCAATATAGATTAATGCAAACAATACAAAATATCAAAAAAATAACAAATATCAAATTACCGTATTTTGTAAATATTAATATAAAATATGTAATACAAATAGTTGTCAAATACCCTAATCAAATAATAATACAAAAATACCAAAATGGAATAAACCTATCATCTAGTCTTATTTACTCCGATTTTATAAGATGCTGAAAGAATTACAAACGTAATAGAGAGATAACTAAATAAATAGACTTCAAATAAGAGTGTGTTGGGTAACTGTTGATAATGTATATTTAAAATTTGATAAAAATCAATATGGCAAAATTGTTATTTGAATTGACTTTGTGATTTCTGTTCATCTACTGGTTGACTTATCAAAATTATCCTATTTCTATGGAAATATAATAAATTTAAATATTTTAATTGCAAGAGCAAAATTTCTTGGAAATCAATAATTGAAATATTTTAGTAGAATTTGTCCAACCATAGAATTTAAAATAAATTTTATTTTTCAAAACTATTAATGTATAACTATTCAAAAAAGTAGTCCGTAATGTACTTTGGAAGTCATTATAAACGTAATGGTATAAACAAAAATATAGCCATAGTGAGTCAAATAGGAACTCTACCAGAGATGAATACAGTTGCCCAATAATGTTATTCACCCAGCTGTTCCGTTTCATATTGAAAAATGACGCAACCGCAATTCTACTAAAAATATTGACAAAATAAATTTTCAAAATTAAAATATAAAATAAAATAATCATATCCATAGAATGTTTGCAGGCTATTTTACTTCATTTTTCAAGGTAGCAATAATCACCTTGACATATTATAATGTTACGTGAAAATTTAAACAACTTAATATCAGAACTTCAACTAATTCAAAATTGTTTCCTTCAATACATATCAATATTATTTTTTGGTTCTTTTTTTTTTAAATTATAAAATGGAGTAAAAGATTGTTTATGATATACATTTAAGATGATTTTAATTATGTAATGCAAAATTTCTTGTATTTTGATATTTGTCATTTTTATTATTTGAATTTTTTTTGTACAACAACATGAAACGGAACTAAATGTTTCTCAGTTTGAATAATAGCTCTTTTTCAGTAATAGAAAAGTCAGTGAGTTTTACTAGTTACTGGGAATGATGCGCAACCATATTAACATCTAAACTACAAAAGGAAAGAAAAAGATTAAAAATAAACAAATTATGACTTTTTCAAATCCTGCACCATTTCAGTGTTATTATTTACAAAAAAATCAAATTTAAAATCACACTAATGTGTATTTTATAATAAATGTCAATTTGTCTTTCGTCTCATTATCTTATCAGAATCTAAACCACTAACTAGGTATTCTTAGAAAAAAAGCAGAAAACAAACTTCCTTTCCGATTCAAATTTGCATTCTCTTCAAGATACTTAAAAGTAGTTTTGCCTACAAAATGGAAAGTATCGAATGATCCAAGCATTTCAACGGATACAATTCATCATGGATGTATGAATGCCCACTTGAAATTCATCAAAAAGAAATAAAAAAAATCAAACAAGAAGGGAAAATAAAATTCAAATTCTTGTCTCATACTTTTTCCTTTAAAGGAGAGAGATAATACTATTCTTTCGCTTTTATAGAAGAAAATCGACTCGGCAAATAACACATCTTTTTCCATTCAGCCGTATGGAACGTCATATCAACGTCAGTTTACATTTCCATACTTTGTTGAGCACTATTGAATAGAAAGAGGCTCCGCATTTGGTAAATAAATTTTCAAGAAAAGAATCCTTTGCGTTTGCTTTGAATCATTTCAGCATTCTGTGAATTCCGGAATATCTATTCTTCTGCAATAGATACCAAAAGCGGTTTCTTTTGAGGCATGTGGAAATTGAAGAATAACTCATTCAACCAACCAATAACGTCATTTGCAACAATGTCATTTTTTAAAGTGACTGAATAAGTTAATTGCAGGATGTTTAAAAGTAAAAGTAAATGTAAGATCATACGTTAATTTTCATTTTTTTTTTTTGAGCTTGGGGCAATGTAAAAACAGCTTTTAGTTAAAATGTATTAATCAGTTTAATTTTTATAAATCATGTAGTTACGGATATGTTACAAATATCATAGTGAAATATAACAATAATAATAATAATAAAATATAAAAGTCGAATATCTTATTGAAATAACAATAATAATAATAATAATTAATTATAATCAATTCGTGAATATCTTAATAAATAATTTTTAATAATAATAATAATAATAATCGAATATCTTAGTGAATTAATAATAATATTTATTTATTATACCCTAAGATTACCTCTTGGAAATAAATAATCTTAGTCAATAATGAATAAAGAATCTCAGGGAATAATAAGCACTAATTTTATCATGAGTAACCTTTTACTTTTTACTTTTATACAGTTTTTATTGGACTGCTGAATTGTATGCTCTGTTATTGTTTAACATAAAGTTTTGCAATATATTTTGTTGTTAATTGAATGTTAATTGAACATCCTTATTGTTGTTACATTACAAATTTATTGTTGGAATATACAATATATTGCTCTATTAATGTTCAACAATTGCGTATTTGATTATTGACTATTAATATTAAACTATTATTTTCAGATAAGGCTCTGTTGGAATTGATATTTTTGTTATATTAATATTAAACAAAAGAATGAACTGATATAGTGTTTTATTTTTATCAATCGTAGGGAACGTCATAGTCATACAAGAATTACTCGTTCAACCAACCAGCAATGTCATTTGCAACAATGTAATGTTTTGAAGTGACTGGAATAAGTTAATTGCAGGATGCTTAAATGTATAAGTAAATATAATATCATTAGTTAATTTTTTGTTAATTCTTGTTTTTTTGAGGTTGTTACAATGTAAAAAAATTGCTTTAACGTTAAAATATTTAATCAGTTTCATTTTTATAAATCATGTAGTTGTGAACATCTTAAAATAATCGAGCATTAATCCCATAATTGTAAACTTTTACTTTTATTTTTTACAGTTACTATTGGGCTGTTTAATTGTATGTTCTGTTATTGTTAAATATAAATTTGTGGGGTATATTTAGTTGTTTAATAATATTTCTTATTGTTGTTAAATATTAAATTTTCAAATACATTGTTGGAATATTTAATCTTTTGCTCTATTAATGTCAAACAATTTGTGTTGAATTGCTCCGGTACAAACGTTACCACTAAGACACAAATCGGGAGTATTGAAACATAAATAAAATAACTAACAATTAAATAATTTTTCAATTACTTGTCTGGTACTTTGCATATTCGATGATTACTTGCACTCTCAATGATTAAAATTTGATAATTTTATAATTTTTAAAATCAATTACATAAAAGTATACAATTACTTTACCAGAAATGTATAGTCTACCTTAATTAATTTATCTACCCCTTCAACTGCAGAACTCAATTTGACTCAAAGATCTATCAATATTCATGAATCCCAACCAGAAACACTAACACACTCACGAATTCTCGACTTAATTGAGAAGAATAAAAGCTTTTAAAGACTAAATTTATTTAGTCCCTGAGCAGTAACTATCTCTTTTCAGATGATTTTGCGTTTCAGAAAAATTGCTCAAACAATTTAAATTACGTCGCCGGTTTAAAAAGACGTGACAGTTAGGACAGTTTAACTGAAACGAAGTTTAATTGTTTCATTAAGTCTTCATGCTGACGTTACAAAAATCGATTTTACTGGAACAACATTTACTGCCAGGATTCGAATTTTCTGTGTGGAAAATACAGTTTCCCTCTTTTCTCTTGTGTTCTTTCTTTTTTTGTTTTTGTTTTCTTTTTCCAATTATTTCTCATCAAATAGATACACAACGCAATTTATTTTCTTCTTTTCGGCCTAGAGAAAAGTAAACTCTCAAGTGGAATAGAAGTATTGTTGCCACTTTTGTTAATGACACAGGACCGAAATAGTTGTAAAGAAAAATATAAACAAATCTATAGATAACTGATGGCATTTTGGACAGATTCTTTCACTTGTAATTGCTTTTAAAACATATCTATCAAAACAGTTTTTCTTCAAATTTTTAAAGTACTTGACTTGACGGATTTAATTTAAACTCTTTTATTTTTTAATGAAGTTGCCACTTGATGACAGATTAAAGCAATTGTTGTAAAATTAAATGTTTCCAGTAATGGTTAATTTTGCAACATTTTTTTTTATATATATTCCTTACTAAAAGTTTGAGTGGTCTGGGATTAAAGTGACTTTGGTTTTCGAATTAGGGAAACTTATGTTCGAAACCCAACAATGTCAGACAAATCGAAAAGTTTTGTGTGCTATCTGAGGATGGATACAATAAATCAGTAGGCTAGAATGTCCTTCTGTTGATTTCAAGAAGGAAGGTCAACCCTGAAGATGTAACTTATGGGAGTCTTCGCACAAAATCTTTGTCCTTTAGAGAAGGTTGATTCTATAATACACCACGTGTATAACATCAAATCTACCACACCATTAGGTATTCTCGTTTCTTGAAACAATGTCTACAACAAAGACGCTAGCGGATTGAATCTCAGCCGTAATGGTAACCAGCGGTGTAATGTGTGGTGTACGCCACTGAGCCACGAGACCACCATGCCGTATTGAGACATAACTAAAAATTTTAATTAAAACTTTTAAATTACTGAAATAGAACATTGTCATAACTTGTTGTTGGCTTGTACTTTCAATGACTAATAATTGAGAATTTTTAATTTTTAAAATCAACTGTATAATGGGATACAATTCTTAAATAGAAATGTATGATCTGTCTAAATAATTTATCTGTTCATTCAACTTCAGAACTCAATATGGACTCAAAAATCCATCAATATTCCTGAATCACAACCAGAAACGCTAACACACTCGAGAATTCTCGACTTAATTGAGAAGAATAAAAGCTTTTTTAAAGACTCAGTTTATTTAGTCCTAGAGAGAAGTAACTTTCTCTTTTCGGATGATTTTGTGATTCAGAAAAATTGCTCACACAATTTAAATTACGTCGCCGGTTTAAAAGAAGACGTGCAGTTAGGACAGTTTAACTGAAATGAAGTTTAATTGTTTCATTAAGTCTTCATGCTGACGTTGCAAAAATCGATTTTACTGGAACAACATTTACTGCCAGGATTCGGAATTTTCTGTGTGGAAAATACAGTTTCTCTGCTCTCTTGTGTTCTCTTTTTTTTGTTGTTGTTGCACAAGTATTGTTGCCACTTCTGTTAATGACACGAACTGAACAGTTGTAAAGAAAATATAAAATAAGAAAATCTATATAACTGATGGCACTTCGGACAGATTCTTTCACTTGTAATTACTTTTTAAAAACATATCTATCAAAACAGTTTTACCTCGAATTTTTAGACCTGACTGATTGGATTTAAATCCTTAAAACTTTTCACAAGTGGCCACTGTGATGATAGATTAATCAATTGTTTTAAAATTAAAGATGACCAATAATGATTTATTTTGCTACATGTTTTATAGTTTTATTTCATTTATTTATTAATTTTTTTTTTTTCAATTTACTTATTATTTCTTTATTAGAGGTTTGATCGGTCTAGTGCTAAAAGTGAATTGGGCCTTTTTTGCTATAACCTTGATGGATACAGTAAATCAGTAGGCTATTATGATGTCTTCCCGTTTGGTCCAAAATGGATACAATGAACCCTTCAGACGTAATCTGGAGTCTTCGCTCAAAATTGTATGCCTTAAGAAGCTTTCGATACACCATGTATAACGTATAACTAGCCACTGCGGTATCTACGGTAACGAACAGGTTGATTTCTTTTCAGAAAGGGCACTAAATTTTTTGTACCAAGTTATTCTGGAATATCGTACTATTCTGTAAAACTAAATCTAAAAATCGTGAAAGTGAGAACCTTTTCAGAACTACGAGAGAATGAAGAGTAAGAATTGGAATGAGTCAGAGCAGGATTCAGTACCAAACAAGTCTCGCCGAAATGCAGTAGCTCTTTTTCAGACTTATAATGAATAGACATGGCTGCCGCCTGAACCTTATATTATATAGATGTATATGACAATTTTTCCCACACGGATTTTGCCCCCTCATTCGACGTTGGGAAGCAAGGATTGGGGGAGAGAGATGGTAAAAAATAAGCCAGTCGAGGAAGATTTCCTAGGGCGGTACGGAGGGTAAAAAGGCGAACTTGCTTTTTATGAGGATTTCTTAATAGTTTACATGTGTTTTGTTTCTGTCTTATGTATTGCTGTTGTGCTTTTTAAATTTTAATAAACAGGGACATTAAACAGTTCCTACCATGAAACCATTTTTTAAGACCACACCCATATCAAGCCCTTATTCTGTACTATTTGCTTCGATTAATTATCGTTAATAAGCATTAAAATGAATTTTTTTGTTATTATATCAGATAAAGAAAATGGTTTAGTGAAAAATTTTTTTGCAAATGTTTAATCAAGAACAAAAATTATGAATGTAATTACTTTAGTATTGTATTTTATACATATAAAAACTTTTCATATTGTGTATTAAATTTCTTGAACTAAGATCACAAAAAATGAATTTCCACATCTTAATGAAAAATGCAACAGAAAGTATAATTACTTAACTCCATTTAATACAAAGATACTCTAATTTACATTGTTACATTTGCTCCATTACAATTAACCCATAAATTTTTCCTTGCACTTCATACAAATATTCATCTAATTGTTTAACTAACAATTCGTAATCCAATCTGAATTAATTTGAAGGTAACGATTTTAGGTATTACACCAAGAACTTACCGACTTTTAATTACTTTTCGCATAATATTCAAAGTGATTGCTGCAAACTCGGATGCGTTTTACACTGCAATGCATCGTAATGTTCGCAATCCTCACAGATTACGATTACAGTTACATTAACGGCGTATAGGTATCTGTGGTCATAAATTAGTCTAACAAATTTCACGTTTCAGAAATTTATGACTCAGTAAACAATGCCAGCATTCCAAGTGGAAGATTCAACCACAGGCACTGTTTAATTCGCATTAACTTGGAATGTGGGACAGTCGCTGGCATTTAAGAATAATATGCAGAATCCCAGGATTTATTAAATGGGGAATATTTTCATTTCGAATTAAAGCCGGGTTTGGTCAAATGAGTACTTTGAGTTTTGCTTCAATATTAACATAATTATGAAGTCAGTGTTGTTGTGTCTTTTAAATGCAGTTTTTGTACTTTCTTTGTTTAAATTCCGTAGTGAAATGGGTGATGTTTAATTAGTCTTATGTGAATACGATTCTTGCAGTAACTGAACAAATTACACAAGAATAAATTTGCTTAAAGTTAACTAATATAAATAGACTTAATAAGAGCGTGTGGAATAACATGTTACAATATGCATTCATTTAATTTGGGATAAAATAATTGTCAGCATCAATATTTGTGTTTGAATTGACTTCGAGATTTCTGTTCGCCTATTGGTTGCAAACAATTATACTCTTAATTTTCCTATATTATCCGATTGCCGCTAATAACAATTAACAAATTTGTAAGTCGCAACGCACAAACAAAATATATTCAACGAATGGATCAAATATGCCATCTTTTGTCCAACCATATCACTTTTAAAAGAAGATTATAAAATTTTTCAAAATACCATAAGAAGAAAATACCAAAAATACCGCAACCCAAATAATAATACAAAATACAATGCCAAAATAAAGTAATCCAAATAATAATACAAAATACAATGCCAAAATAAAGTAATCCAAATAATAATACAAAATACCGCAACCCAAATAATAATACAAAATACAATGCCAAAATAAAGTAATCCAAATAATAATACAAAATACCAATACCAAATACGGCAATCCAAATAATAATAAAAATACTGTAATGCAAAAGAATAATACAAAAAAATACCAAATGCAAAAATACCTTAATCACAATAATAATACAAAAAAATCCCTAATCCAAATAATAATACAAAATACCGTATTCCAAATAATAATACAAAAAACCCTAATCTAAATAATAATACAAAATACCGTATTCCAAATAATAATACAAAAAAAACCCCTAATCTAAACAATAATACAAAATACCAAATACCAAAAAATACAATAATCATATCACATTATTTCAGTCATCTTTGCAGTATACCAAAACAAACTTTTACTCCGCTTCATAAGATAAAAAATAACTAGAAAGATAATATAGAGATGCATAAAAGGAAACAAGATCAATTAATTGTATTTCTGATACTAAATTGTAAAAATGTTTAACATATCTGTATGCCAATGTGATTATTGCTAAGGTATGAAAATGCCTGTATGTAAAATATTGCCTACATTCTACGGAAATAAGAAATTTAAATATTTTAATTAAGGGAAAATTTCATTTTAATCATTGAATTTAAATAATTTATTTTATTTATTCAGCAGAAACTATTCATGATATGATATGTAAAAAAAAGAAGTCCGTAATGTACTTAGGGAAGTCATTGAAAAACTGCTTGGTATAAAAAGAAACATGTAGCCATAGTGCGCTTAGAACTCGACCAGGAAAAAGATGAATAGCTTATCAAATTCAATGTTTTAGTTCCGTTTCATGTTGTTATCAATATGAAACAGTTCCGTTTCATGATGACAACATAAAACAACCGCAATTCTATTAAAATATTGACAATTATTGACAATAAATGTTCACTTAATTAAAATATTTAAATTTCTTATTTCCATAGAATATAGGCAATATTTTGCTTCATTTTCATAATTATCATTACTCGCCTTGATATATTGCTATATGTGAAACATTTTTACACAATTTAATATCAGAAGTTCAACTAATTGATCTTGCTTCCCTTTATAAATCTCTCTATTATCTTTCTAGTTCTTTTTTATCTTACAAAGTGGAGTAAAACTTTTTTTTATAGTGCAAAAAGATGATCGAAATAAAGTGAAATGATTATTGTATTTTTTGGTATTTGGAATTTTGTATTATTATTTGTTAGGATCAGGGTACTAAATGTTTCTTTCAGTTTGAATAATTGCTCTTTTTCAGTAATAAAAAAACCAGTGAATTTTGCTAGTTACTGGACATGATGCATAAAAATTTAAACATCTAAACTACAGTAAAAATAAGAAAATTAAGTCCTGCACCTTTTCAGTGGTAATTATTTTACAAAAAAAGAAATCAATTGAAAAACTCACCCTATTGTGTATTGTATAATAAATGTTAATTTGTCTTTCGTCTCATTATCTTATCAAAATCTAAATCCTTAACTAGGCATTCTAAGAAAAGAAGAGGAAAACAAACTTCCTTTCCTATTCAAATTTGCATTCTCTTCAAGATACTTAAAAGTAGTTTTGCCTACTTCAAAATGGAAAGTATCGAATGATCGAGAGCATTTCAACGGATACATTTCATCATGGATGTATGCAATCCTCTTGAAATTCATCAAAAGAAAAAGAAAAAGTAAAATAAAAAATAAAACAGGAAGGAAAATAAAATTCAAATTCTTGTCTCATACCTTTTCCTTTAAAGGAGAGATAATACTATCCTTTCGCCTTTATAGAAGAAAATCGACTCGGCAAATAACACATATTTTTCCATTCAGGCGTATGGGACGTCATATCAACGTCAGTTTACATTTCCATACTTTGTTGAGCACTATTGAATAGAAAGAGGCACCGCATTTGGTAAATAAATTTTAAAGAAAAGAATCCTTTGCGTTTGCTTTGAATCATTTCGGCATTCTGTGAATACAGGAATACCTATTCTTCTGAGATAGCGGTTTCTTTGAGGAATGTGGAAATTGAAGAATAAAGTCGTTCAACCAACCAATAATGTCATTTGCTACAATGTAATATTTTAAGGAATTGGAATAAGTTAAGTGCATGATGTTTAAATTTAAAGAAAATGCAATACCATAGGTTAATTTTTATTTTTTTGAAGTTGTGGAAATGTAAAAAAAAAATAACAGCTTTTAACGTTAAAATGTATTAATCAGTTTACTTTTTGTAAATCACCAGTGAAATTTGCGTATCTTAGTGGAATTAATCGAACATATTATTGAGACATATTATTAATAATAATAATATAAATATCGAATAACTAAGTGAAATGATAATAATAATAATAGTAATTAATTATAATAAATTAGTGAATATCTTAATGAAATAATTTTTTAATAATAATAATAATCGGATATCTTAGTGACATAATAATAATATTTATTCATTATTCGCTAAGATTACCTCTTAGTGAAATAATCTTAGTGAATAATGAATAAATAATCTTAGGGAATAATAAGCATTAACTCTATCAATATTAACCTTTTACTTTTATTTACTTTTCACACTTTCTTTTTGACTGCTTAAATGTATACTCTGTTATTGTTAAACATATTTTTTTTGTTCTGTAATTGTATATCCTTATTGTTATTAAACATTTACTTTTTAAAAATATGTTGTTGGGATCTTTTGCTCTATTAATGTTCAACAATTGCTTGTTGACTTTTTTGATTATTGACTCTATTAATATTAAACGTTTATTTTCAGATCAGATTCTGTTGGATTGATTGATATTTTGTTATATTAATATTAAAACAAAGAATGAACTGATATAATGTTTTATTTTTCATCAATCGTATCGAACGTCATAGTCATAGAAGAATAACTCGTTCAACCAACCAATAATGTCATTTGCAACAATGTCTTTATTTAAAGTGACTGGATTAAAGTTAATTGCAGGATGTAAATGTACAAGAAAATATAATACCATAAGTTCATTTTTTTCTTGTTAATTCTAGTCTTTTAGAGCTTGTTACAATGTAAAAATTTATAAGTCATGTAGTTGTGAATATCTTAATGAAATTAACGAGCATTAATTCTATTAATAGTAAACTTTACTTTTTATTTTCTACAGTTTCTATTGGGCTGCTTAATTGTATATTCTGTTATTGTTAAATACAAATTTTTGGAGTTTATTTAGATGTTTAATAGTATTTCCTTATTGTTGTTAAACATAAAATTTTCAAATATATTGCTGGAGTATTTAATCTTTTGCTCTATTAATGTCGGAACACCAGTGTGTTGAATTGCGGCGGTACACGTTACCACTAAGACGCGAATCGGGTCGTATTGAAACATAAATAAAATAACTAATAATTAAATATTTTCCAATTACTTATCTGGTACTTTGTCATAATTCGATGATTACTTGCACTCTCAATGATTAAAATTTGATAACTTTATAATTTTTAAAATCAATTACATAAAAGTATACAATTACTTTACTAGAAAATATATAGTCTACCTTAATTTATCTATCCATTCAACTGCAGAACTCAATTCGAATTCTCGACTTAATTGAGAAGAATAAAAGCTTTTAAAGACTAAATTTATTTAGTCCCAGAGAAGTAACTTTCTCTTTTCGGATGATTTCGCGTTTCAGGAAAATTCGCTCAAACAATTTAAATTACTTCGCCGGTTTAAAAGAAGACGTGACAGTTCGACAGTTTAACTGAAACGAAGTTTAATTGTTTCATTAAGTCTTCATGCTGACGTTACAAAAATCGATTTCAGTAGAACAATATTTATTGCCAAGATTCGGAATTTTCTGTGTGGAAAATACTATTTCCCTTTTCTCTCTTTTTTTTTTTTTTGTTTTCATTTTCCAATTCTTTCTCATCAGATAGATACACAGCAATTAATCAATTTATTTTTCTCTTCGGCCTAGGAGAAAAGTAAACTCTCAAGTGGGATAAAGTATTGTTGTCACTTCTGTTAATAACACGAACTGAACAGTTGTAAAAGAAAAATATAAAATAAGAAAATCTATATAACTGATTTCACTTTGGACAGATTCTTTCACTTGTAATTGCTTTTTTAAAACATATCTATCAA
>BPLR01004337.1:0-27020 GCA_021605095.1 Caerostris extrusa | reverse complement strand
GAATCACTGGGTAAACAAATCATTGCCATCAGCTTCTAATTCAAGAGTGACCGAATCTTATTTACGCAAGACGCAATCATTTGCTTTAATATGTGCCTTCGGGTATTTGCAATGCATGAAACGCTATCGAGATCAAGAGGTTTATTAGGGATATGCAGATTTATGATTCTTCGATTGCGCTTCTGATTGAAATTCTTAGACAGACAATAATATTCATCTTTTTCAATATAATGGCGTCCTTGCAGTCTTAATGATGGAAATGAAGGTTTTGGAATATTGATGGCATTCTCAATTTTATGCAAATTTAATTTTTCTTCAGTAAAAGTCGTAATGAATCCAGTAGCTTCTATGAATTGAGTTGAAGATGTACTGTTACAAAGTTGTTGCCGATAAAAATGTTATTTAATAAATTTTCCTAATATGCTTAGAGTAAAAGAAACATGGGTTCAAAGTTTGAATTTCGATGTATGGTAGAAGCTCTCCTAGATCTATTTTATATATATATATATATATATATATATATATATATATATAGGTTATTTTATATGTATATAGGTTATTTATATGTAATATGTGAATAAAACGATCTTAATATAACTTCTAGTAATATATAGACAACTAATAACGAATACCACATTTAAAATATTTTATACATTTATAAGTTTGCTTATATAGAACATTTTATCACATCAATACATTTAGCTTGTTCGTCTTCATTGATGAGGTAGAATTGTAGAAAATCAGCAATATCGAAAATGCATTTCTGGACCTAATATACTACCTATAACCAACGTGAGGGGCACTTGGAGGTTTCACATCCAAAAATCTTCTTTTGGAAATTTAATACGAACTTTTTCTCAACAAGTTCTAGCGATTTATCTCTACTATATTAGACGAAAACATGAAAAATGAGGGATAAGAACTCTAATAATTATCTTCCACAAATTCAAGTTAATCCAGCTACCCATTAGACCGTTCTGCGATAAATAAAGAAGCATTAACTTATAAATTAACCCTTTTGATTAATCTAAAATTATTTAAATTAAGAAAGCTGTATCTTCCTTGTGTTTATATTACCACTCTAAACTAATAGTAGAGTAACAGATTTTAAAAATCAATTTATTTAAACGTATGTAGACAAATCACTTGAACTTTTTTTATTATAAACAAACAGATATGAACTAGCATTGTATTGTTGGTAACAGTAACAGAAAAAAAAAAAATGTATTGTTGGTAAATTTTATTGTTTGTAAAAATCTATCCTTTATTTGCAATAAATTAAATGCAATTGAATATAATAATTTTTTTCAATATTAATTTACTTTTTAAAAACTCAAAGACGGTATCATGTTAATTGTATTGCCATTTTAGCAATATTTCACATTACCAATCCCATGACTTTATAGAGATCTATATAGATTTAGCCTATGATTATATCGTTTAACGTAGAGACCTGGTATCAATATTAATACATTATTAACAAAATTTCTACACTCTATTTGCAATAAATTAAATGCAATAGAATATAATGTTTTTTTTAATAATAATTTACTTTTACTAAGCAAAGACCATATTATATTCCGTATCCTGCCATTTTATCAATATTTCACATTGTCAATCTCTTGACATTGAGATCTATATCGATTTAGACTATGGCTATTATCGATTTACGTAGAAATCGGGTATCGATATTGATCCATAATTAACAAAATTTTTTATCTCATATTTTACGATATTAGAATACAATGAATTAAAATTTTCTCATATGTATTTAATTATTTAGCAAACAAAAACCTTTTATTTTGCTATTTTATCATACTTGTACAAATAGAACAACAATAGGTGTTTCTTTAAGTATCTAAAAGATAATCTGTTTACATACTCAACAGGATATTTTGTTTGTTAAAGTTTACAATACACAGATTTTTGTTAACTACATTAAAGCTTGAATATTTACTTTTAATCTAACTAAGCTCTATTTACTTATTATCTATTTCTTGAATGTATTTACTTCCGTTAAAAAGTATATTTTCTTATAGCAATTCTGGATATTATCCAATTTATTCAGCTTGAGAGCTTCGCTAACAAACTACCAATTTATTTTATGGCTTTACTATTCGTTGCATTATTGGTTATATATAAATATATAAAAAACAGAATATGAAAGTCTAAAAAGAAATAGACTAAATTAATTATGATGTTTTAATAATTTTTAAATCGACTCATTTATATAATACATTATATTTTTATTTTTCTTACTAGCAATTTAGCGATGAAGTAAAAGAGCCTGGCCAATTTACTAATATGTACTCATAAGGATAAATTTATATTATCTTTTAGTATTTGAATCTTTATTAATTAAAACTTGTAGTAATTTTTCTATTCATTTTCTATACATTTGTTCATCATGTCTTTAATGGTATTAATGAGCTTGTGCCCGGCTCGTGGCTCAGTAGTAACGTGCAGCGCCGATAGGCGTAGGGCTGAATTCAATCAACTGGAGGCATTGTTTCAAAAACGAGGAAAGTTGATGGTGTTCCTGTGATGTTCAGCATCTTGACTCGCTAGTCAGACTAAATGGTGGGAATTTTTGGGAGTTTTCTCCCTTACGATGCTCACATGTGGGATGGTTCTCCCTAAAAGTCCTCATAGAAGACACTGCCCTCCTTCTTTAGCCACACGGAGCCAAGTCAGTCTTCTACCTACAAGTGCTTCACCACAACAGAAACTGCTCTTTTTCCATTCCATCTATGAGTAAAGTACTCATGGGGTGTTTGTCGCTCTCTACCGGACACTGAGGATTAGTCACAACAACAATACAGTCATATTAGTTCCCTCTCTTTTAAAAGGAAATTTAGCAGATTGTATGATTTTTGCTTTAAAATATATTCTATATAATATACATACAGCATAGAGGAAGGCATTACATTTATACTTTCAGAGATCTAATTTCTCGACGAATGTATTTCACCGGGTCTGAGGCAATCCTTAATTATCACACGACGTGATGCACGAAACCACAAAAGGCTCAATTTGAAAACAGGTGGAAACTCCGACTTTTTCAGTAACTTCAGAGCAAAAGAAATTTAAAAAACCGCACTTTTTGTCGACTCGTCGCAGAACTCTTTTTTCTCTAAAAACCTCTCTCTTTAAGAAAATCAGCCAAAAGAGGGAGGGATCAATTTCCCTCATTTCTCATTGGAGTAGATACTTTCTCACGGCCACGGTCTTTCACCATACACGATGCAAAAACTCTTGGTGCAGTCCATATTCAATCTGTAATTGTTTCGGACTGCGAAGGTCGCCCTGAATAATCGCTAATTTCATGAGATCTCATTATCCACGACACTGAATATCTTCTATCAGATTTGAGTGACAAATTGTTCTCATTAGAACAAGACACTAATTGCATGTAATATAAATATCCACAACACTGATTATCCGCTGTTAAATTCGAGCGATAAGTTATTATTATGTACTTGTTAAACAATGTACATTCCTCTCTAATGAGGAACACATTCTACAACTCTTCCCGTGGGAAAAATGCTACACAATACAAATAAAAAATTAAATCTATAATAAATAAGTTTTCTTCTAAACCATTTAAACAAAATTAAACCAATATAGTTTTCGTTCACTAACCATCTATCTTTTGATTAAATATTTTTAATTACTATCCGATATATTGGTTAAATTTATTTTTATTTATTTGTATAAACAACAAATAACCCAAAATTCTAAAACTAATTATCCTCATTTAAAAATCTTCAGCCCTCAATTCAATCATCAAATTTTCAACTTTTTTTTTTTTTTTTAAATCATTTTTCCCAACAAATAATGAAAAATATAGAAACACGTTATAGCTTTTTCATTAACGAAATCTACTTATTCTAACAAAATCGTTTGCTCTCGCTAGGATGCCATCAGCATAAATTTAAAAAAGAAAAATAATTTTTAATGAGCGAACAAGCACGCGCCGAAAAAAGATAGGACACGATTAAAGAGAATCATAATCGATATATTGAAGACTAACTTAATTTATGTGTGGGAGGGACCATTCAATTAATCTTTCGATAAATGACTCCTAATTTGAATGCGTAGCCCAAAGACTGACAAACCGCTTTCATCGATCATTAAGGAATCGATAGTGCTGGATTGTCATCTGAATCGAAATGCCTTAAAAGAGATTTAGCTCTCTAATTCACCCTTATCACTTAATTGTGTAGCAAGGCCAGAAACACAAATATGATTCGGTTTGGATTAATTAAATCAGTAGGAATTTCTGGGAGATTGATGCGATTTAATTCAGAGATTTGTTGATTAGGGATGTCGATGGAGTTAATGATTTTCGTAAGTGAAGTTGGAATCATGTGCATTTGCATCAAGATTGGTTACTGGATATTTTACATCTGTTATTCCTGTTTGATTTGGATATTTTCAGCCTATTCCAAAATTTCGAAGTTGGAATTATCCAGTAAATGATCTATATGCAAATGTACAAATTTTATATTAATTAATGCCTGTTTTATTTGGATATTTTCAGCCCATTTCAAAATTTTGAAGTTAGGAATTATGTACATTTGCATCAAGATCGGTTACTGGATATTGTACATCTGTTATTCCTGTTTGATTTGGATATTTTCAGCCTATTCAAAATTTCGAAGTTGGAATTATCAGTAAATGATCTATATGCAAATGTACAAATTTTATATTAATTAATGCCTGTTTTATTTGGATATTTTCAGCCCATTTCAAAATTTTGAAGTTGGAATTATGTACATTTGCATCAAGATCTGTTACTGCATATTTTATATCTATTATTCCTGTTTGATTTGAATATTTTCAAGCCTTCTATTCCAAAATTGCAATGTGAAATTTTTTTGGCGCAGATGCATATAAGTCTAACTAGACAAAATATACAAAAACCCGTGTAAGATTAATTTTATTTCCTATTAAAAATAAATAAAAGAAAGAAAGAATAAAAAATTTAAAATAAAGCAAATCAAAATTTTAATAGATCATTAATTTTTCACAATATTATCTAAATCAACAATACATGATCTCGAGATTATTCTCCTCTTATAATGTCTAATTGTAGCTGATTTAACATTACCCGTTTTGACCAGATAAAATAAAAAGAAGGAAAATGATTTTATGAACATTTTTCCCTAGAATGTGAAATTATATTTATGTGAAAGCCAGTAAAACTTCTATACAATCCAGCTACAGTGAAGTTATACTTTAAAATTATTTTATATCGCCAAATTATCTTTGTCTTGCTTCTGTATTGCCAAATTATCTTTGCGTTGTTTTTGCATGGCTGAATTGCCTTTACTTTGCTTTTATTTCGCCAAATTACTCTGTCCTTGGTTATGTTTCGCCAAATTACCTTTGCCTTGCTTTTGTTTCGCCAAATTACCTCTCCTTGCTTTTGTATCTCTAAATTACCTTTGCTTTACTTGTTTTGAAAAATGTTCTTTTTTTTTGCTTTTCTATTGACAAATTTGCCTTTTCCTTGCTTTTTTATTGACAAATTACTTTTTCCTTGCTTTTATATTACTAAATTATCTTTTCTTTGCTTCTGTATTGCCAAATTACCTTTGCCTTGTTTTCATATCGACAAATTATCTTTGCCTTTCTTTTATATCACCAAATTACCTTTGCCTTGCTGATTTTGAAAAATTGTCTTTTCTTTTCTTTTCTATTGCCAAATCTTTGCTTTGTGTTTGTACTTTCAAATTCCGTTTGCCTTATTTTTTATGTCGCCAAATTACATTTGTATTAAATTGCTTTTATATGTTGCCAAATTATAAACCTAACTTTTAGGTACCTTTTATAAGCAGACGATGATCAGATCTCTAATTTTTACTTTGAAGTAACAAATGCTATAATTGGGTGACATTTGATAATATAAAATATCACAACATAATATGAATATTTTTAAGTATGCAATTTTAACTACTGTTCACCTATTGTAATAAAAAAAAAACCTTTATTCTGCGCTTCCAGGAAAAGAAATATATTAAATATAAATATATTTTAATGTTAGGTTTCCTACCCCTTCCCCACCCTCACGTGATCCATTCCTTTCAACATCAAATCCACTACAACTCCGCCATCTCACCGGTCAATAATATCGGCTCAAGTTCCTAACTTATGACATGAAAAGGTTGCACCAACTGAGCAAAAAAGAGAGTGCCCTATCTTGGCGATTCGGAAATAAAAACAAAATTGCATCAACCGAGCAAAAGAGAACCTTATCTTAGCCGTTCGGAAATTGTTTATGTCAAACGGAATAAATACATAAAGCGGAAATAAGCAAAAGTGTCGTGTATTTGGCTAACAGAACAACACTTAAATATTGGGTTATATCGCCAATGGCTAGACAGCTTGTCAGTCACGTGGAAGAAAATAAAAGCATGGCTATTCGGTTGAGGTCTTCTCTGGGGACCAAAAGACATATTGACGAAAGAGTCTTTTAGATGGCTGCTTTTTTTTTCTGCTAAAATTCTTTCTTGTATGCTGTTTTTGAAAGGTATGATTAATGCAGTAATTAAACAGTAAGGCAGCGTGGTTATTGATGAGGGATAGTTAAATTATCTATCTGAAACAATCTCCAAGTTGAAATTTAAAAAATATCAAGGTACTGCAACTTATGTCTGTAGATTTTAATCTGGATATATGGCAAATATGATAACAAATGAAGTAGGAATAGAACATTTAAGAAAGATTCATACACTCGCTATCTGAAACAATCTCAAGGTGAATCCTCGTTTCCAAAAACAGGTACTACAACACGTTACCAATAGATTTTAATCTGGATATATGACAAATATGATATGATATATGTATGATATGATATATGATATATGATAACAAATGAAATATGAAAAGAACATTTAAGAAAGATTTGTCACCTTGACTATCTGAAGAATTTAGTATAAAGATTTTTTTTAGAGTGTCCTCTAAGGTATGAAAATTTTTGCCTCAGTGGGAAATATATCCGGAGAAAAAATCACATTTGTAAGAATAGACAAAGAATTGATAGAATTAAATGGAAAAATATTGTAATACTAGTATGTAACCTTGAGTATCTGAAGAATTTAGTATGAAAATCTTTTTCTTGAAAGTGTCCTCTAAAGCATAATCGTAGAAGAAATTATGGCACAATGGGAAATATAATCGGAGATAAATCACAGTTGTAAGAATAGACAAGAGTTGATAGAATTAAAATTTGTAGAATGTAAATTATTGTGATCGGTTTTACTGCTATCATTATGTAATGTCTAATATTAAAAGGATTTTATTATATATTTATGATCACACCACATAAACCTCCAAATGATTCTATATTTTAGGGTTCAAATTTTCATTATTGGTATATTTAAATTTTAAATTTTTATGCCTATAATTATTTGCATAAAATAGTTATCTTCTATCGATTTATTGATAAATAAATATCTTAAATCTGTCTTTTTTACAAAATCAATAAAAAGTTTGATTCATAAAACTTCTACTTTTGAGTGGTGCATTATTTTTTATGAGGGATGTATTTAAAAGTGAAATATTTAAACTAAAGGACTTTTATTCCTTCAAAACTGCTTTGCTGTTTAATATGCCATTGATAAATGCATTTTGAAACATCTATCTTCATTGGAATTTTTATAAAATATCTAAAATACGAAATCTCTTTTAAGAATTGACACTTTGTACCGTATGCCTTCGGGCTGTGTGGCCTGGTAACCAACTTATACAGTTGATACTTTTCAGAAAAAGTGTCTGCTTTTTGTGTTTTTTTTTTTTTTTAATTCTTTTTTAAATAACGTATAATAATAAATTCTAGAATAAACACAATGTATTGCCCTGGATGGAGTTTTAAATTCCTATATTGTGAATTGATATCGAATCGATTAATTCGATTCTACTGCATTCATGTGTTAAATTCGTATGAGAATCGATTGATGCTATAAAGAAGAACGATTCAAATTTGATATTAAATTGTTTGTGGTATCTAGCTGCTGGATTGCTCGTTGAATTTCCTTGCTTAGATGCCCCTCTGGCTGTAAATAAGTGTAATTTAATTTTTTATGATTAAAATAAAAAGGTATGACAGAGTTCTAAAAAGAAACCTGCCTGAAGGAAACTTTTTTCTTTTTCACTTAAGAATAGCATATATGCATCCTATATAGGGAACAGTGAATAAATTGCAATATCACTACATTTCTGGTAAATGATGCATGTTAAACGTCATTACATAAAACTATGCCAAATCAACTCACACTAAAATGAGATGAATCATTCTTAAGATAGCCAATAATTGGAATTTAATGTTCATGACTTCTATATAAAGAATATTATCAAATATTAAGGAAGTTTTAAGATTTTATGTTTTTAAGCGTGAAAAAGACCTTTAAACTTGTCTACGACAAACTTTAAATTTATAGTAACGGAAATGATAAAAATTAACAGTTGCTGAAAATCGAGACCCGTAGTGGTACTGGCTCTTTTTGCAGCTATATATGGTAAAGAGTTCTTTTTCAAGTATCATGATCATTTCTGTTTTATTTCTTTTCCAATCTCTACCCAGTATATTTAACTTCCTTTTTGTGCACTTCCAGTTACTCGTTCATCTTATTTTTAATTCTCTCCCATATATTTTAATTACTTTCATCTCTTATTATTAAAATAATATTAATAATAAAAAAACACCTCACTCTATTAAACTTTCTTTTAGTATTTGGGCAAGATTCCTTTTAGTCTTTACCGCTGTCTTTCCCCCAGCAATGCGCTTTCGTTTTCCAGTGGACAATCCAAGATAGAAGCTAAAGGCTGCTGTGCAGCCACCAGCTTCACCAAAACTCAAATCATCATCAACTATCATGAGCTGAAAGTCAGAGTTACCTGGTATTTTATATTGAGGTTTTTGTTAAGCAGTCACCAATTGTTACAACTCCTTTCAACTTCTTTTTTACATTACCACAAATTTCAACTTCTTTTACCCATATTAGGATGACCATTCTCTATTCAAATCTGAAAGCATTTATAGACGTACAGAAACAGCTTCAATATATCTACGTCAATTGTACCTTCACTGCATTTTTGTCAGTTGTACCTTCACTGCATCTATGTCCTTTGTAACTTACATACATTTAAGTTACTTGTAAACTACACTACGTTAGTTGTAACTACATTTACGTTAGTTGTAACTACACTACATTTACGTTAGTTGTAACTACACTACATTTACGTTAGTTGTAAATACACTATATCGACATCACTTGTGCCTTCACTTTATCGACGTCAATTGTACCTACACTATATAAACTATATTTTATGTTTTAATAAAAACACAATTTCAATAACATCCAATGTTGAACCAATATTGTTCGGTTCCAAGTATAAAAACAGCATGGGATAGGAATTTTATAAGGTTTCTAAAATGTAAGAAACAGTTATACAAAAATAGGTAAGGTATGGCTTAATTTTAGCTATTCAACGTGATATTGCTGCATTTACATATGCTTCTTTTTCTTTTAATCTACTCTACTAAATTTCCTCCTCACCAGCCTCAGAAAAATCTGATCTCCAATTCCTATTTGCAAGAATGGATTTAATCCACCCAACATCGGGGATTAAGACATCAAATCGTTTTGTTTAGAGATGCTCTCCTTTTCCAAACACGACATCTGACTTCGTGATTCGAACACAAATAGAAGACAGGGGTGGGGGAATGGAACGAAGAAAACGAACTACCAGACACCTTCAGAGCATCGGTCAGCGGATTCTCAACCTTGGGCGGAGTAGCTGTAGATCTGGAAGGAAAGAACGCGACTTGCATGTTGAGAGGAAGAAATCTTGTTGATTTTGAGGAACTTGAAGAACTGGTGTTTTCCTGATTTGAAAGAGTTGACTTAGTCTTTTTCTTTTCTAAGTGACTTGTCGACTCGTTTTATAAATCGAAAATAATGTTTTCCGGTTTTTAAAGTCTATTGGTTAGAACGCAATATAGTAAGGTTATTTTTACTACAAAAATGATGCATGGTACTGTTTGTGTGACATGTTTTACGAAAAATTTTACCTTAATGATTATCCCTTGCAAAAAATAATGCATATTTTGAAATTATTAAATTTTAATATTTCATTTAAATTAAAATGCATCTAGTATTTTTCATAATCATAGTTTATAAAAAACGCCAATCATAGTTATAAAAACGCGCAATCATATAAAAGCGCCATTCATATAAAAACGCCATTCATAGTTGTAAAAAACGCCAATCACAGTTATAAAACACGCCAATCAGTCATGAAAAACGTCAATCATATTTGTAAAAGACGCCAATCATAGTCATGAAAAACGACAATCATAGTTGTAAAAATAGCCAGTCACAGCTAAAAAAAAACGCATATATCGATATATTTCAAATAAAAAATGCTTTATTAAACATTTATAAAAAAAAATTGTAAATAATTTAAACAAAAAATTATTACTTAGCTAATCCATTGCAAAAAATAATGCATATTTTGAAATTATTAAATTTTAATATTTCATTTAAATTACTTTTTAATGAAAGAAAGCTAATATTTTTAATAAATATTGAAAAGAAATACAAATTTAACTAATAATAGTATTGTATTATTATATAAATTATTATCTTATTAAGAATAATGTATCATTTTTATAATTGCTCAATGTATTTGTGATAACAATTCTGAATTATTCTGAAGGAATTTTATTGTATGAAATTCCCATTGATGTATTTATATCCTGATGTAAAAGAAATTTATTCAAATATTTAACATAGTAAAAAGAATTTACATTTAAAATAATTTAAATATAACTAAAAAATTAATTTAAATTAAAAATAATTTAAATATATTAAAAATTAATTTAAATTTAATTATAAAAAATTTATATAAATAAAATGTTACATTTTTAATTTTATATACATATATTTATAAATTTTACTTTTTTTAATTATTCAAAATAATACATACCTTCATACATTTCATAATATTAATAAATATTTTCATTTTCCTTTAACTATAAAATACTTTTATTGAATAAAATTAAAACTATAAATATATATATATATATATTTTTGAAAACATAAAAGCATTATGAAATATCTTTAAATAATTTCAAATAATAATACATTTTTTAAAACAGAAATATCAAAGCAAAATATTTAATGTTTTTTATTACAAAATAATATTTACTAAAGGAACTTTTAAAACTTTATCCCTTTTCTTTGTAGCAATAGCATTCATTTACTTCAATGCGACTGTTATAAAAACATACAAAATAATATTTGATAAATTGTTTCTTCATTTTTAATTCGGAAGTAATAAAAAAATATGAAAAGGAATTGCAAATATGCAAATTTTTATTTATTAAATTAAAAAATTGCAGTTTTGTATAAAAAAGCAGTTTATCAACATTCATATTTATGTAAAATTTGCTTTTTCGAAAAATAAGTCCATGACCTACTGCATAATGTAACACTGACATTAGATTATTTTTAGCAAAGTGAATTTGGAACTCAACCAAATAAAAAGCATTCGAACCACGATTTCCAGTTCTGAGGGATATTTGAGATAAAGCTAAAAATATATTTCCGCATGGCGCAAAGGAGTCATTAAATATCTAAATAGAAACATGAAAATAAACTACATGTGATGTTTCCTCAAATCAAGGAAATAAAAAATTACCTTTCGGACTTCTAATTTGTATATATTTTCTTTTTTTTTGAGCCGAAAAAAAGAATTTTAGAATGTCCAAAAAGAAAAACGCAATTTTTTCCCCACTATAATAAGCAAATCGTCTGCGAAAACGCCAGCTGCCAAAGTTTGAAAACAGAAGTATGTTTACTAAAATGTTTTTCTTTACAAAAAAATAATTAAAATCAATCTTTCCTCAAATCAAATCAATCTGTCATCAAATAATAAAAAATTACCTTTCGGACTTAAAATTTGTGTACATTTTCTTCTTTTTCATAGAAAAAAAAAAAGGATCTTTATAATGTCCAAAAGAAAAACATTTTTTTTCCGCTGTAATAAGCAAATCGTCTGCGAGAACGCCAGCTGCCAAAGTTGAAAAACAAAACTATGTTTACCAAAATGTTTCGTTATCTCTCGCTTTCACTTGCAATTCTTAAACAAAAATATTCTTAGTCGAGAAAAAAGATTCTTGATCAGATGGTTTACTGAATAAGCCATGGGCTTCGGGCATATAGAGATAAACGACCACGGCAATAGAAAAACGACGCACAAATCAAATGCAAAAAAGAATACCGTTCCCAAAATGCCAATGTTTTCTTTACGGAAAAATAAAACATTGTTTTCTATTGTTTTGCAAAACAGATCCTAGAATTTCCATTGCATTATTTCCCAGATGTTTAGACTCAACTCAGTTTTTATTAGTTTAACCAAAACTCTACTTTCAATGGACGGTTAGATTTCCATGGCAAAGTTTCGGAAGAAACGATATAGTGCGTTGGCAATGGAAGAAAAATCGTCTGAATTTTCAGCCTGTGAGAATTTAATGGTTGGTTAGTATCCAAAAACATACGTTTTATTTCAGTGGATATCTTTTTTTTTTTTTTTTTTTATTTCTAACGGTAAAAGTTCGCACATAAATTGAAAATTTGATATATTTACAACGTTTCTGACTATTTTTTATGGAAATTCAATTATATTGTATTGTGGCGAAATTCTTTTGTTCAATTGTTAGTGATTCGATTTTCTAAGAAATGCGTCTTTGTTGCAAAATACTATCAAATTTTGTCACCTACTTGTTAAGTCTTTATTGTTAGTTTTGTGAAGAAGAATGTTTACTGAATAGCTGACAAAGTAAAGAAAAATATTTAAGAAGGTCAGAGTTCTCCGAATTCTTTACTTTAAAAAAGAATATTCGTATATTTTAAAAGCAAGGCATTTTATAATCTCAAATTGAAACAAAATAAAAAACAAAAAAAAAGTCACGAAAATAACATTATCTGAATTAAATTTATTAATTTTGTGTAAAATGAAGATAAATTATTAAAGAAATAATCAAACCAATTAAATTTAATTTTATGTATTCAAATTGATTCTAGTAAATCAATACATTGTTTTGTTGCATAATTTACCTATTCTTGTATATTAGAAATGCTTTTAAGGGAACAAACAATTATCAATTATTTTATATTTTAACTTATTGTAAATAACTTTGGAAATTCACACTTAAGTTGTATTCAGTTAGTTTGTAAAATTTATAATTTATAAATGTGTAATAGATTTAATCTGCAGTATAAATTTATAAATGTGTAGTAGATATATAAATGTGTAATGGATTTATAAATATGCAATATATTTATAATTTATAAATGTGTGAAAGATTTATTTATAAATATGCAGTAGATTTATAAAATTTATAAATGTAAATGCTGTAGATTTATAATTTATAAATATGCAATAGATTTATAATTTATAAATGTATAGATTTCATAATTTATAAATTTGTAGATTTATAATTTATAAATGTGCTGATAGATTTATAATTTATAAATGGGCTGTAGATTTATAATTTATAAATGTGCTGTAAATTTATAATTTATAAATGTGCTGTAGATTTATAATTTTTATATAAATGTGACAGATTTATAATTTAAAATGTGTGAGGAGATTTATAATTTATATATAAATGTGCAGTAGATTTATAATTTATAAATGTGTGACAGATTTATAATTTATAAATGTGCAGTAGTTTTAAAATTTCCTTTGTATTCAAGATGTCGAGATGATAATGTGAATTTATAAATTCTGACAGATTAAAAATAAATCAAAGGCATTTAAGACAAATATCGATTTTGAAATAGTAACCTTATTTTTGCGATAATTCAAACTAAGATGACATATCATTATGATGATGATGAATTACATTAGTAGTTGTTATGTATGAGATTTTAAGTAGAAGATAGTTTCATATTATTTAAATACCTTGAAACTACAATAGTAATTAGAAGCATTGAGTGACTGCAATTGTATTGTGTACTCATTATCCTTATAGCTTGTTAATTATCTAGCGACTCATCAAAAGTCATTTAGCCAAATGTTATTTTTTTTCCCTCCCGTGGTTACTTAATGATTGTGTTTTGCCTCCTTTAATAAATTATTATAGATCATCTTTTTTTGAAACATTTTAAATATGTTTTAATACATTTCATTAAAAGATCATTTATTTTATATATTTAAGAAGTATTATTCTTAGAAGATTCCGTGCCCTTCATCTTAGCACGATGGTTATTTACTGAAAAAATTCAAGACTGAAAAAATAATTACAGTTTTTATGGTAATTTCAGGGAGAACAATGAAATATAAATTTAGATGTGTGTAAATTAATACATTTTCTCGTATTTCTCACAATATACAATTAAACAATACACAACACATTAGTATTAGTTGCAATATCCTATATTCGTCATAATGTCACTCATGTTTCTTTTAATATTTCAGATGTACAATTCGTACGTGTTCCTCATAATGTCTGGTGTATAATTGACACTTTCTCATAATTTTCGAATATGCAATTCACACGTGTTTCTCATAATGTTAGATGTACAATTCTCATAATGATCCTCACACTATGTTCCGGATGTATAATTCAAACATATAAGCCATAATGTATTCGTATTCTCCGTAATATCTGATAATTTGATTTATGTATGAGCCATGATATTCCACGTGCTCTCATAGTTTTGGATGTACAATTCACACATGTTCAAATAATGCCGGATGTATAATTCCACGTGTTCATCATATCTGATTTACAATTGACATGTATTCCTCATAATGTGTTCGATAATACTGGATGTACAATTCAAACGTGTTCCTAATAATGTATTCGATGATTTATTCCGATGTAACGTTTTAATAATATCCGCTGATTTATGCCAACGTTTTGAATTTAAAATGACTAAGCATCTTATGAAAAACCCGAAAACTCCAATTATGCAAGATTAACAATGAGGTTACATAAATATATGTAACCACGATAGCAATTGAATCTTTTCGTTCTTGAAAGCAATGATTACAACTTTCACAACAAAAGAAATCAATCCTTTTTTTGTCTTTTATGCTATATTAAATTAAAGTATATTAAAACTTAAAATTTTCCCAAGACAATATTGCTTTCTTAAAAACAATATTTTGATAAAAGATCTGTCCTTTCATCGTATTTGTAAAGTAAGTGTAAAGTCTTTATTTTACTGTCAAGAGATACATAATCCATGAATGAATAATAATATATTTTATTTCATTATGATATGAAAAGGATACATTATATCAAAATCTCCTGAAATCTCGCATTTTTAATTTATATCCATGAAATTCCGCAATGAAAAATAATTTCTAAATAACTTTTTCTGCATAGAAATGATCCAACGAGGCATAGAAGCATAAACTTTGTTATATTTAGACATTTAACTAATTTAATCCAAAATAATTACTAAAATACTTTTCTACACAGAAATGATCCAACGAGAGCATAAGAAGCAAAACATTTGATATATTTAGCGATTTAACTAATTTAATCCAAAATAATCACTAAATTACTTCTTCTACATAGAAATGATCCAATGAGAGCATAGGAAGCAAAACATTTGATATAATTAGCTCTTTAGCAAATTTAATCCAAAATAATTTCAAATAACTTTTTCTGCATAGAAATAATCCAACGAAAACATAAGAAGCATAAGCTTTGATATATTTATCCATTTAACTTTTTAATCCAAAATAATTTCTAAATTACTTTTCAGCATAGAAATGATCCAACGAGAGCATAAACTTTATTATATTTAGCCCTTTAACTAATTCAATCCAAAATAATTTCTAAATTATTTCTGCATAGTAACAACCCGACATTTAGAAAAGAGATAAAAAGAAAGGAGAGCTTATTTTAAGCATCCAAACCACAACAACCATCCGAGGAGTACTTGGAATACTAATACTTCAGAGAAGAACCCGTCCCTCCAGTACTACTTACTATATCAATATAAATATAAGTACCAACATAAAAAATCCCGCAAAAAAAAAAAAAGAAGAATATCTTTTACTGCTCTTCTGTTGAATTATGTCTTTGTTGCAACCATAAAAGCATTCCTTGGATGCAAATGTATGGACCCTAATACCTAAGGCTTGGCGTAAAAAAGAATTTATGGTATGTATCGATATTCTGGGTCGGATTTAAATTCACTTCGACTCAGGGGTGGGGAAGGGAGGGAGGGTGCTTCGGCTGAGGAGGAAAAGATCGTCTGTCTCGGTCTATCCCCCTCCCTTTCAGAAAGTAAAAAGAAATAAGTACGTAAAATGGGCGGCAAATTACTGCGATGTTTAAGAATTGCTCTCAGGTAAAAATGGCTAAGCTCTTTGAAATTGCACGACATAAATTTTCAGTTAGGGAAAACAGATAAACTAACAGGACAGACTCTCTGTATTATTCAGGACAGGTGTCTGGAACTGAGAATTGAAATTCGGAGCAGTTTATTGTGAATTATTTTCTTTGAATTGAATGATGGGTACAAAATAAATTTGATATTTATGTACTTTCGGTAATAGGTTTGCTTGACTTAAAAGTCATTTTATTATTTTTTTTTTTTTTTTTTTTTGTTCAGTTTTAGTGTTTTGGGAACCAGATGTGCCAGAATTTAAAAAGAAAAATTGTAAAATCAATGTAAATCATTGTATTAAAATTATTGTAATCGAAGGGGGAAGGGGAGTTTACTAAGAAAGTTCAATTCCCAACTGAAAAAAATCAATATTTTACACGAATTGCAAAATCCTTTATTGTTTTGAAACCGAGGATAGCAGAATTTAAAAAGAAACCTTGTTGAAAAAGCATTGTAATTATTGTAAATCATTGTATTAAAATCATTTTAATTATTGTAAACAATGGTAATGAGTTGACCAAAACTCAACTTCTGACTAGTAAAAATCGAATTTTTATACCAACTCCTTATTCTACCGTAATTTCATGAATTACTGTGTCTTTACTAATGGAATTAGAAAATTTAAGAAATAAACTCATTGCTTTTATTGAACTTACATATTTGGAAAAAATATTTTTGCATTAACAAAGTATTTATTCTATTAATCAAATTAATATAATTTGTGAACTCATATAAATAATGACTTCTTTTTGCTTTATATACTAAATTCTTAAAATTCGACTTTGATTTGTGATAAAACAGTACATGATAGAATTTTTTCATTATTTTTTTCATAATAAGCTACCAAAGACTGTAAACACCACTTATTTTACACAAAAGTTTTTTATTTGATCTGTGCTATTTACTAAAAAATCGCTAATAATGAATTACTAATATCTGCATTGATAATACTTGTTTTCTATATAAAATTTTTTTATTTTGTAAGTAGTGTAAAATTAGATTGTCTTGTAACGTTAAGCTGAATTTAAAAAAACCTTATAATGTATAACTAAAAATATTATTTAAGTTGCCAGACTAGTGGCTGAATGGTAACTTGAGCCGCTGATGAGCATTAGGACTGAGGTTCAATCCGTTGGCGACTATGTTATAGACACCGTTTCAACAAGCTAGAAGATAGTAAGAGAAGTTTTTAAAAAAGACAATATCACTCATTTATTATTTTAAAATATTAACTGATAGCAAGTTAAAATATTTTCAAAAAGTAATCTTAGAAAAAGAATATATTTTTTAAAAATAATGATGCATATAGCCTTCATTTAAGGATATAATTTGTAAGCTGCAGTTTAATTACAAAATTCTGTTGGAAATCAACAACTTTTGCAATAAGGAACACGAGACATTTTGATTCCATAAAAACCATCACTCTTCACAAACCCTGGAGCCTAATGAATTTTGAAATTATAATAATATGCTTCGAAAATGTTAACACGAAAAATTTGAAAGAGTACCTCATCTGTATAAACTATACTAGCAAGACTTCATAAAAACCCTCTTTAGGGTAATGAGTAGTTTTTATATCTTTAACACATCGCATATCATGTTGCAGCAAAAATTCCTCCCCCTCTTTTTGCACCCCTCATCACTTTCATAAATTTAATTTTTTAATTCATCATCCCACTCTGCCAGCCTTCCTCTCAATACGGCACTGACATCTTTTTGTTCTTTAAGAAAAGACGAACTAAACTGAAGAAAAAAAAAAAAAAGAACAAAATAATAAAGAATTCAAAGCAAAAAAAAAAAAGCTGCCAAAATCCACCAACTAAAAAAGAAAGAAAGGTTTAATGAACATTTATGTTTCAACAATGCGTTCTTTCTTTCCTTAAAAGTTCTGCTACTAATTAATTTTTCATTCCAAAAACCTTTTCGAAGATATTAACCTGACATCACTAATATCTGCATTGATAAAATTTGATTTCTACATAAATTAATTGTATTGTCAGTATTGTATAAGAGTAATGTTACCTGAATTTAAAAATATAATATATAACTAGAAATATCATTGAAATTGCCCCACTCGTGGCTTAGTGGTAATGTGCGTCGCTGGTGGGCATTAGGGCTGAGGTTCAATCCGCTGGCAGCTTTGTTGTAGACAATGTTTCAAAGAACGAGGATATTCGGTGTCGTTTTTAATGTTGAACTTCTTGCGTCGTTAGTCGTATTATCTGGTGTGTGTTTTCCGGGTTTTCTACCATATGATACACAAATGTAGAATAGTGACCCCTGAAATTTTACCCTTGAAGGCCATGTTCTCCTTCTTCAGTGACACGGAGCCTACCTACGTGTGCTCCATCACAATGAAATATGCACACCTCCCTCCTACCATGAAATAGCACGGATTCATGGACTTGGTCTATAATGTTGCTATCGATCCGACCAAGTAATATAGAAATTATATTATTGAT
Source organism: Caerostris extrusa (assembly GCA_021605095.1). Taxonomy (NCBI): domain Eukaryota; kingdom Metazoa; phylum Arthropoda; class Arachnida; order Araneae; family Araneidae; genus Caerostris; species Caerostris extrusa. Next base: position 8,134 of record BPLR01004337.1, on the reverse strand, counting down.
ATTTAAAAAAATATTATTGAAATTTGAAATTTTAAGTTATTATGTATTCCAAAACATCAATGATACAAAATATATACTGTTTCAAAGTGTAATTTTCATTTGTAGTTTAAATCTTTGGGCGCTGTTTTGTTATTATCGCTAAAATGTAACATGCATACGGTATACTACTACACATTTATCAACTAAAATCGTGATATAATTTAAAAAAAAAGAAAAGAAAACTCATTTATTATTTTAAAATATTAAATGATAGAAGTTAAAATATTTTTAAAAAATATTTCTCTTAGAAAAAGATTATATTTTTAAAAATAACATTGCATATAGCCCACATTTAAGAACATAATTTATGAGCTACAGCTTAATTACAAAATTCTGTTGGAAATCAATAACTTTTGCAATAAGGAACACCAGACATTTTGATTCCATAAAAACCGTAACTCTTCACAAACCCATGAGCCTAATGAATTTTGAAATTATAATAATATGCTTCGAAAATGTTAACACGAAAATTTGAAAAAGTACCTCATCTATACACTATACTTCAAAAAACCCTAGTAGTTTAGGGTAATGAATATATTTTTAGATCTTAAACACATCGAATTTCATATTGTAGCAAAAGTCCTTCCCCCTTTTGCACCCCTTATCGCTTTAATAAATTTAATTTCTAATTCATCATCTCGCCTTCTGGCAGCCTTCCTTCCAATACGGCACTGACATCATCTTTTGTTATATGAGAAACAACGAACTTGAAAGAAAAAAAAAAAAGAATTAAGAATTAAAAGAAAAACAAAAAGCTCCAAAATCCACCAAGAAAAAAAAAGAAAAGAAAGGTTTAATGAACATTTATGTTTCAACAATGCGTTCTTTCTTTCCTTAAAAGTTCTTCTACTAACTAATTTTCATTCCAAAAACCTTTTCGAAGATATTAAGCTGACATTCTGGTAGCGAGGGATCGAATTAGGAGAAAAGGAATATCTTTCGAACGTCGAACAAGATCAAGGGGTATTGAAGGATGTTCTGGAGCAGACCCCAAAATCATCTGAGGTAAGGTAGAATGATACTTAGATGGTTGGCATCGCAAATGCTATATTTAAGTGCAGTATCATTTTGTGGCAACGGATAGCTAATTAACGATGGTGACTAGGTCGCAAAAGTGATTTTTTTTCTTTTTTTACTTATATTAATTAGTAGCAATTTAAAATAGTGCCTTACTTGAGCAAAATTTATGGAGACCTAAAAGTGTGGATATTTTTTTCCTTGCATTAATTAAGTGATGGGAAGTTTGCGTTTTGGGGAATTTTAAGTATGCATGTTTTCAGCTTTTTAATAAGGATAATGGCAAGGATGTTTCTGGATCTTGAGGTAAAAACTTGTTTTGGTGAAGTTTTACCATCAATTAATTAGGATCTGCGTCTAGCGTTGAGCGTAGAGTTACTTGTTAAGCAACTTCAGAATGTCTCATACATTGGCAAACGAAGGAATGTTTGTAATTAAATGTTATAAAGTAGGAAACCTAATCTTTACCTTAAAATGTCCTAACATTTATAAGTGTACTTAATAATTTAAATTTTGTTTCCAAAATATGAAATTGATCATAAAATTTTTATAAAAATTGAAGTATTGCTTATTTCTATTTCCATATAGTATACTACTATTTATTCATCAACTAAACTCCTGATTGAAATTTAAAAAAAAATATCACTCATTTATTATTTTAAATATTAACTGATAGCAAGTTAAAATATTTTCAAAAGTTTTCTTTTAGAAAAAAAGATTATACTTAACTGCCCAAACTTAAAAACATAATATATGAGCTAGAGTATAATTACAAAATTCTGTCGTAAATCAACAACTTTTGCAATAAGGAACACGATAAATTTTTGATTTCATAAAAACCATAACTCTTTACAAACCCATGATCCTAATGAATTTTGAAATTATAATCATACGCTTCGGAAATGTTAACACGAAAAATTTGTAAGAGTATCTCATCTATAGACTATACTTCATAAAAACCCTCTTTAGGGTAATGAGTAGATTATTATATCTTAAACTAAGTTTAACACATCGCTTTTCATGTTGCAGCAAAGGCCCCTCCCACTCTTTTTGCACCCCCTCATCACTTTCATAAATTTAATTTCTAATTCATCATCTCTACCCTCTGGCAGCCTTCCTCCCAATCCTGCACTGACATCATCTTTGTTCTATAAGAAAAGACGAACTAAACTGAAGAAGAAAAAAAAAAAAAAAGAACCAAACAATAAAGAATTAAAGAAAAAAAAAGCTGCCAAAATTCACCAAGTAAAAAGAAAAGAAAAGGGTCTAATGAACATTTATGTTTCATCAATGCATTCTTTCTTTTCCTTAAAAAGTTGTGCTACTAATTAATTTTCATTCCAAAAACCTTTTCGAAGATATTAAGCTGACATTTTGGTAGCGAGGGGGATCGAATTAGGAGAAAAGGAAATATCTTCGAACGTCGAACAAGATCAAGGGGGTATTGGAGAATGTTCTGGAACATCCCCCAGAATCATCTGAGGTAAGGAAGACCCCGGAAAAGAAGATGGAATGTGGATGGTTGGCATCGCAAATGCTATATTTAAGTGCAGTATCATTTGGGGGGCAAATTCGGATATAGCTAATTAACGATGATGACTAGGCCACAAGAGTGATTTTTTCTTTACTTATATTAATAAGTACCAATTTAAAATAGTGCTTTACTGAGCTAAATTCATGGAGGCTTAAAGTGTGGATATTTTCCGTGCTTTAATTAAGTGATGGGAAGTTTGTGTTTTGAGGAATTTTAAGTATGCATGTTTTCAGCTTTTTAATAAGGATAATGGCAAAGGATAAGTTTCTGGGTCTTGAGGTAAAAACTTGTTTTTGGTGAAGTTTTTACCATCAATTAATTAGGATCTGCGTCTAGCGTTGAGCGTAGCGAGTTACTTCTTAAGCTACTTCAGAATTTCTCATGCATTGACAAACGAACCAATGCTGGTAATTAAAATGTTTGTAATGCAGGAAACCTAGTCTTTACCTTAAAATGTCCTTACATTTATAAGTGCATTAATAATTTAAATTTTGTTTCCAAAATAGGAGAATGATCCTAAAAAGTTTATGAGAGTTGATGTAGCGATTTTTCCCATTCCATTTTCCTAAAAAAAATCTCGACAATATCTTAACTATAATTATTAATAAATCTTTAACTAATATCTGCATTGATAATATTTGATTCCTACATAAAATGATTGTATTTTCCGTATTGTAAAAGTGGACTGTCTAGTAATGCTATCCTAAATTTAAAAATATTATAATACTTAAGTACAAATATTATTGAAATTGGCTCAGTAGTTACGCGCTGCTGTTGAGCATTAGAGTTGAGGTTCAATCCACTGGCGGATTTTGTCAACACAGTTTCAAAAGTCGAGGACATTCTATGGCGTTTGTAATGTTGAGCATATCGCGTCGTTAGCCGGACTATCTTATGTCGGTTTTCCGGGTTTTCTAGCATATGATATGGTAATGTGGGATAGTGACGCCTGAAATTCCACTCTGGAAGGCGGTGCTGCTCTCCTTCTTCAATGGCATGGAGCCCAGTCCGATTTCTACCTACGGGTGCTCCAACATAACAGAACAGGGCGCCTCCATCCTTCCGTGAGATCGCACGGGTTCATGGACTTCTCTAAAATGTTGCTATCGACCCTGAGTAAACGGTATGAGAATAAAAAAAAAAATGTTATTGAAATTTGAAATTTTAAGTTATTAATAACTGCAAAAACATAACTGATAAAAATACTGGTAGATATACATTTTCGGAAGTTTGGTTTATCTTGTAGTTTCAAAATCTTTGAGAGCTATTTTGTTATTATTGTTAAAATATAATATGTACATAGCATACTACTACTCATTCATCAACTAAAATCGTGACAGGAGTTTAAAAGAAGATATCACTCATTTATTATTTTAAAATATTAACTGATAGCAAGGTAGAATATTTTCAAAAAGTATTTCTCTTAGTAAAAGATCGCATTTTAAAAATAATTATACATATAACCCAAAATTAAGAATATAATGAGCTAGAGCGTAATTACAAAATTCTGTTGGGAAATCTAAACTTTGCAATAAGGAACACGAGACATTTTTAATTCCATAAAACCATAACCCTTCACAAACCCTCTGAGCCTAATGAATTTTGAAATTAAAATAATATGCTTCGAAACTGTTAACAATGAAAATTTGAAAGAGTACCTCATCTATACACTATACCAGTAGCACCTTAAAACCCTCTTAAGGGTAATGAGTAGATTTTTATATCTTAAAGTAAGTTCAACACATCGTATTACATGTTGCGGCAAAATCCTTCCCCTCTTTTGCACCCCCTCATCACTTTCATAAATTTAATTTATAATTCATCATCTCACTCTGCCAGCCTTCCTCCCAATACGGCACTGACATCACCTTTTGTTCTATAAGAAAAGACGAACTTGAAAGAAAAAAAAAAAACAAAAGAATAAAGAATTCAAAGTAAAAAAAGCTGCCAAAATCCACCAAGTAAAAAAAAAAAGAAAAGAACGGTTTAATGAACATTTTATGTTTCAAGCTTGTGCGTTCTTTCTTTCCTCAAAGTTCTGCTACTAATTAATTTTCATTCAAACACTTTCGAAGATATTAAGCTGACATTTTGGTAGCGAGGGGGATCGAATTAGGAGAAAAGGAAAGACATTCGAACGTCGAACAAGATCAAGGGGGTATTGAAGAATGTTCTTGGAGCATGCCCCCAGAATCGTCTGAGATAAGGAACATGAGACGTAGATGGTGGCATCATAAATGCTATATTTAAGTGCAATATCATTTTTGGGGCAACGGATAGGTAATTAACGATGATGTCTAGGCCACAAAAGTGATTTTCTTTACTTATATTAATAGGTAGCAATTTAAAAATAGTGCCTTACTTGAGCAAAATTTATGGAGACTTAAAGTGTGGGTTATTTTTCGGTGCATTAATTAAGAGATGGGAAGTTTGCGTTTTCATGAATTTAAGTATGCATGTTTTTCAGCTTTTAATAAGGATAATGGCGAGGATATTCCTGGATCTTGAGGTAAAAACTTGTTTTGGTGAAGTTTTACCATCAATTAATTATGATCAGCGCCCAGCGTTGGGCATAGAGTTATTATTAAGCTACTCAAGAATTTCTCATACATCGATAAAAAAGGACCAATGCTGGTAATTAAAATGTTATAAAGTGGAAACCAAACTTTACCTTAAAATGTCCTTACATTTATAAGTGTAATTTATAATTTAAAATTTGTTTCCAAAATAAGAAAATGATCATAAAATTTTATAAAAATAGATGTAAAGCTATTTCCATTCCATTTACTTTACAAATTGGAAATACCACAACTTTAATTATTAATAAATTCAAACTAACCTAGAATTTAAATTTTAAATTTTTAAAAAACAAAAAAAAAAAAAAAAAAATATCACTCATTAATATTTTAAAATAATAACTGATAGGTTAAAACATTTTTCAAAAAGCATTTCTCTTAGAAAAAGATTATATAAACTAATGATGCATGTGTAGCCTAAAATTAAGGAGACACCGGTACCAAGAGCTATAGCGTAATTACAAAATTTTGTTGCAAAATCAACAACTTTTGCAATAAGGAACACGAGACATTTTTGATCCATAAAAACAATAACTCTTCACCAACGCGAGCCTAATGGTATCACGAAAATTATAATAATATGCTTCGAAGAAAATGCTAACACGAAAAATTTGAAAGAGGTACCTCATCTGTATAAACTATACTAGCAAGACTTCATAAAAAGCCCTCTTTAGGGTAATGAGTAGAATTTTTATATCTTTAACACATCGCATATCATGTTGTAGCAAAGCCCCTCCCCCTCTTTTTGCACCCCCTCATCACTTTCATAAATTTAATATCTAATTCATCACATCCCAACTCTGCCAGCCTTCCACCCAATACGGCACTGATATCATATCTTGTTGTACCATAAGAAAAGACGACGAACTAAATTGAAGGGAAAAAAAGAACAAAGTAATAAAGAATTAAAAAGAAAAGAGCTGCCAAAATCCACCAAGTAAAAAGAAAGAAGAAAGGTCTAATGAACATTTGTGTTGTTTTCAACAATGCGTTCTTTCTTTCCTTAGAAAGTTCTGCTACAAATTAATTTTCATTCCAGAAAAACCTTTTCGAAGATATTAAGCTAACATTTCGGTAGCGAGGGGGATCGGAGTAGGAGAAAAGGAAAGACCTTTCGCACGTCGAACAAGATCAAGGGGTATTGAAGAATGTTCCTGGAGCATGCCCCAGAGATCGTGCTGAGAGGTAAGGGAAGACCCCGGAAAGAAGATGAGACATAGATGGTGGCATCGCAGATGCTATATTTAAGTGCAGTATCATTTTGTGGCAGCTTGGATAGCTAATTAATGATGATGTCCGCAGGCCACAAGAGTGATTTTTTTCTTTACTTATATTAATAAGTAGCAATTTAAAATAGTGCCTTACTTGAGAGCAAAATTTATGGAGACTTAAAGTGTGGATATTTTTTCGGTGCATGTAATTAAGTGATGGGAATTTTGCGTTTTGCGGGAATTTTAAGTATGCATGTTTTCAGCTTTTTAATAAGGATAATGGCGAGCGTATGTTCCTGGATCTTAAGAGGTAAAAACTTATTTTGGTGAAGTTTACCATCAATTAATTAGAATCTGCATCATCTAGCGTTGAGTGCAGAGTTACTTGTACCAGTGCTGGTAGTGTCATAGTACAGCCTGTAGGATACCTAATCTTTACCTTAAAATGTCCTTACATTTACAAGAAGTATACTTAATACTCTTAATTTACTTTCCGAACTCTGAAAAATGATCTTAAAATGTTTATAAAAAATTGATGTAATGTTTATTTCTATTTCTTTTTCCTACCATAATAAATCATAGAAAAGAGCAAAAATCAAACCATTAAAAGACCATTAAAAGTGATTTTAATTATTAATATATTATTTAAAGTAAATTAAATATTTAATTTTATTGTATTTTTAATGTATATTATTTTAAAGTTAATTTAAATAATTAAATTTTATACATATTTTTCATAAATTATTTAAAGAAAAGTAAATATATATATTTTTAATAAATTATTTAAGAGAAAATTAAATATTTAATTTATATATATTATTTTAAGTAAATTAAATATTTAATTTTTATTATATTTTTAGTGTAGTATTTAAAGCTAATTTTGATATATTTGTAATATATTAAAAGAAAGTAAAAAAATTAAAATAAAAAGAAAATTAAATATTTTAATTCTTTTATATTTTTTAATATATTTAAAAGCAAATTAAATATTCAATTTTTATATATTTTAAGATAATATTTAAAAGTAATTGTGCACGCTAAAATTTAAAATTTTTAGAAAATATGAAATAAAAAGCTTTTTGTTTTTAAAATATAAAATTTGAAATAGAAAATTTTCAATTAATTTATAATATATTTTATTCGTATATAATTAATTCGTATATATTTTTATTGAATTACTTTTGTTTACAAATATTCTATGATTTAATAATGCTAATGGAATAATGGAAAAATAGCAATGGAATATAATGGAATAATAATAATAAGATTTTTAGAATATTAAACACACCCACTAATCTACATTTATTCACAGGTATTTTATTGTTATAATACTAATTTCCTTTTCTATAAAAAGCTCATTTGATTTAGCAAAGGTGCTTGTAATGGAGAGCGAGAGAATAACATATATAATGTCTTATTCGTTTTAAATGTTGACAACTGTAAAAAGAAATAAAATATAAAAATGTATAAAATATAAAAATATGCTATTTAGTTTGGATGGATGAACATATTCTTTATAATATTTATTATAATATCTTAGTATGAAGTTTAATAAAGCAAATTTAATTTTTCATATAATACATTGAGCTAATATTTAAAATTATATCAACCAGTTTTTAGCGTTTTTATTAAATTTTTATATATTTTACAAAATTTTAAAAAAGGACATCTCTGCAAAAATCAATTACCATTATATTTCTATTAATATAATGTACTAGAAGAATAGTAATAAAATTTATATTTTAAAAGCAATACGT
>BPLR01004336.1:0-13214 GCA_021605095.1 Caerostris extrusa | reverse complement strand
AGTTACGTATTGCTGGTGTGGACTCGTGTTCCACTAATTTATGCCACATGTTGTACATCCATGAGGACTCGTTTTCCACTAACACATTCATGAACATGCGAACATGTGATGTACATCAGTTTACTAATGTATGCCACCACGATATTGTTATTGTACATCGGTGTAGACTCGTGTTCTACTAATATATGCCACAAGCATGTGGATATTGTACAAGAGAAATATTTACTATTTAATCTAAGCGAATATCGGAAAAGATATTATATATTTAGTATGCTTGTCATAATAAATGTACATACTATTTCTTACCACTGAATGGTAATCCTCTATCCCTAGCCTTAGATGTATTTTGCAAACTGCTTAATTTTTTGACCTGATTGCATATATCTTATATACATAATAAATTATGTATATTTATTTTTGAAATTTTCATGCTCGGTTTTATTTCGTAAACGACAGAATTCAATGTTTTCACTTCGTATGTTTTAAACATTATGTCTTTTTTTTCTTGATATTGCATATTTAAAGCACTGAGAAAGTTTTTGAATTTTGAATTTTCATTTCCATTTAATGTCCATAAGAATCCTTTCAGCATTTATACGAATTTTTAACATGTGGTGTACTAATTAACTCAGTCTATTATCAAAAGTAATTGTCATTTTCATCTATTTCATCTATTTTTTTCTATTGATTGATGCACACATATAATCAATAGTCAAATACTAAATTGACTAATCAAAAATATTTATAGATTTTTATGTTTGCAGGTTTAACAATATCGATTTTGTGTAATTAATAATTATACATATTCCAATTGGTAGAGTTTCTATATTTTTTATAACAACGTAAATATTACTTATTTAATACCAAAGACTTATTTGATTTTTTGCTTGTTTGTTTAGTTAATAGGAGGTTACATTTCAAAAAATTAAATATTTATACAGAAGTTGAAAGACCGGTATTAAACATATTCAACAAATTTCTTAAAAGCAAATTTAGTATAGAACAATTATTTCCATTGCTTATATAAATTGGAATCTGGAGAAGAAATTGTAATATTTCGGATAAATATTCTAATTAAATCATTATTTATCAACTGAAGATTTGCTTGATGAAAATATATTTTTTTAACTATTGATTTCGTAACATCCTGAACTTCTTTTTTCCATGGCAATAAACTTTTCCATTGATTAATTATTAGCTTTTATTATAAAATTTATGCATTTAATATAAAGAGCATACACTGAAGTGACAAAAGTCATGGGATAGCAATATGCAAATTTTCAAATGGCATCTTGGTGCATCGCGTAGAACAGGTATAAATGCGCAGTGCTTTCGCAGAGCTTTCATTTCTGTTCAAGTTATTCATGTGAAAGAGGTTTTGACATGATGATGACCGCACGACGGAATTAACAGACTTTGAACGCGGAATGTTAGTTGGAGCTAGACGCATGGGTCATGCCATTTCGGAAATCGTTAGGGAATTCAACATTCCCAGATCCACTGTGTCAAGAGTGTGCCGAGAGTAAGAAATTTCAGGCATAACATCCCACCATGGACAGCGCAGTGGTCGACCGCCTGCACTTAACGACCGAGACCGGCGACGTCTGCAAGAGTCGTAAATTCTAACAGACAAGCAACACTGCGTCAAATAACCGCAGAAATCAATGTGGGACTTGTCTGTTAGAACTGTGAGGAGAAATTTGGCTTTCTTGGGCTATTCCAGCAGAAGACCGACTCGAGTGCCTTTTACTAACAGAACGACATCGCTTGCAGCGACTCTCGTGGGCACGTGAGCATATCGGTTGGTCCCTAGATGAATGGAAAACCGTGGCCTGGTCCGATGAGTCACGATTTCAGTTGGTAAGAGCTGATGGTAGGTTCGAGGTGTGGCGCAGACCCCACGAAGCCATGGGCCCAAACTGTCAGCAAGGCACTGTTCCAGCTGGTGGTGGCTCCGTAATGGTGTGGGCTGTTTTTTCATGGCATGGACTTGGTCCTCTGGTGCGACTGGACCGAACATTGACTGGAAATGCTTATGTTCAGCTACTTGGAGATCACTTGCAGCCATTCATGGACTTCATGTACCCAAACAACGATGGGATTTTTATGGATGACAATGCGCCATGTCACCGGGCCACAACTGCTCGCGATTGGTTTGAAGAACATTCTGGACAATTCCAACGAATGATCTGGCCACCTAGATCGCCCGACATGAATCCCTTCGAGCATAGGTCTGTTCGTGCCCAAAATCCTGCATCATCAACGCTTTCACAATTATGGACGTCTATCGAGACAGCATGGCTCAATATTCCTGCAGAAGACTTCCAACGACTTGTTGAGTCCATGCCACGTCGAGTTGCTGCACTTCGCCGGGGCGAAAGGAGGGCCGGCACGATATTAAGAGGTATCTCATGACTTTGTCACTTCAGTGTATATATACATGCAATTATATTTCATCACTTAACAATTCCTTATTAATATTATTTCATTATTTTCTATAATTTTTTAACAATTCGTAATGCTTCGATGACTTTTTTTAGGCAGAAAACGTCTCCTTCCGCCACCTTACAAAAGCCATTGCACGGATTATTTAAAATCTTGGAAAGAAAATGGTGGAACTGGGCCTGTCACGGAAAAGGTAATTTCTAAGTGTTTCAAAGAGGTTAAAAACAGTTAAAATAAAACAAAAATACTTTTATATGAGCAATTAATATGAATTGTACCATAAAAATTTATATTATTTATTATTATCTTTCTATAAATGATATTATATTTCTATCTAGAATATAATGGTTATAGAAATAAAGAAAGTTTTAATTAAGTCAAATATATTGTGAAATAATTAATTTAAATTCTTTGTTCTATTATTTAACAATCTATACATTCAGATTGCATTAATGTCTTTTAACGTTTTGATGAATTTAAAATTGACAAATTTAGCATTTTTTCTTTTAAAACTACATTTCTTTTGTATTCATTTATACTTTTCTGTGCATGATACATAACTTTTTTTAATTAATTTTTAACTCAACTTGTTTCAAATAGTACAAAAATTTTCCAAAACAAAAATTGATATTTACACAAAAATCAAAATTTAAAAGAACACAATTATAATGTATTTTGATGTACTAACAGAACAGTAAATTTTAAACGTCTATCAATTAAAATATTTGATAATATTATTTAAGGCCAAATGTCTCATCATTTTTCATCTTCGTTCTCTGCCCCTTAATGTAGTGACATTCTTGTTTATTTTTTTGCCTAGATGTGCAAAGAGAAATGTAAGCTAGAGATCCTTAGAACTCTACGATTGCGCAGAACGTAGAATTGATTATCCACACAACGAAACCATATGCAGAGAACGTAAGACGCCTTTGCTAAATTTTTCAACATTTTGACTTTTTGAGTTAAATTAATTTAAACTTATATTGCATATGTTTCAGCTATTCCTAATTTTGCTAAAGATAACAGAGCTGATTGTGCACAAAGTTGTTCATCCCCTTGCAGGTATATATGTATTTATTTTTTGTAATTAGCTGTTTACCTGACCTTGGCCGGGTATTTATTTTTCCTACATTTTATCAGGTAGGAGAATGTAATGTGACAGGAGAATGAATTTAGTGTAGAATTAACTTGATTACTAGCTTGGTATGGCAATTAAGTAGAAAACACATCAACAATCAAACAGACAAAACAAAACAGCGAAATGAAACTGTCCTATTCACTAATTCGAACAGAACTATAGTCCTGTTATTTAAAAGAATGACCCCTACATCACTGACACCAAATAATTACAACCTCACTTTTGAAGTTATTTATTGAGAAAGAGGGAGCTAGCTAATTTTTAAGAAAAAAAGCCCTCTTCATTATCCGTGCGATGCTGACCTTTTAAACTATTTATTTTCCAATTAACTGACCGGCGACCAGGGAACAGAAAAATCAAACATCCTTCATCTTAAATCTATAATCACTTTATTTCATGTATTAATTTCTATTTTTAATAATTTTTTCTTTATTTTAAGTATAATTTCTATTTTTAAATTTCAACAGTTTTAATTCTTGGTAAAGTTTACTAAGCAAAAAAATTGATGAAAACTGTAAAGGAATCAAGAAGGAATCTCAATTACGAATGCAAAATACTGATAATGATTAAAAATTATGGTTTTTTTCAGGTAGTAAAGAAACATTGTTGTGCATAACTATTTATGAATAAAAATTATTTAAAAGTGCAATATAAATAAACTTAAAATATTACAAACAAACAAAAATATATTAAAAAAGAACACAATCACATTAACTTCAAAAATAAAATATTTAAAGCAATTAACTTGTTTGTTTTAACAATTAACTTTAATTTAAAGAAAATTTCTAAATCTCGCCACCTGAGGTTACTAGAGGCTATCAGGTAATTCCGATAGATGCTTATGGTAGAAAATGGTTTTCGCTTAATTAAAAAAGAAAATTAAAATTTCTTCGTAATTATTTGGCTAGGCAAGGCTAAAAGTAATAACAAAAATTAGGATCTCAAGTGTTAGGGTTTTAAGATATTGGAATACCGTGCATATAAACATCATAGATAGATAGCAAATATTTCACAAGAAACGGGTTTCCTTAAAAAGACTTATTGCAGCATTTTTTTATATATATTTTTTTGTAATGGATTAAAACAATTTGATATACAATGCAAAACTATATTATGTAACTCTTTTCCTTGCGTAATGGCTGGCTGTTAGGATTTTGATCTTTAATTTTAAAATAGGCGTTCTTTTCTTTTTATGTGGTGGTTAACTTTAATTCGAAATTGTCAAACGTTTTTACTGTAATATAAAAATTTCATATGCATTTATTGTATTATATTATGTGTATTTATTGTAGATTAATACTATTTGTTATGATATGGTGTGATACAATATGATACTGTGTTACAATTTATGTTTTTGATGCAGGCAACACAATTTACAGTTAAAAATTTGATTCATATAAATCTTTTTTATTCCAGGATGGGAAGGTATGAGGTTCAAGTTCAAGAGGCCAACAGCGAAGGCAGTAGAGTAAGTGTTAAAAAAACAATTTCTGAATGCTTAAAATTCATTGTTTATTCAAACTCTTTGTAAATTAAATTTCACTTAAACTGTAAGATTATTTTTTATCCCAGTGCTATTCCTGAATAACCACCTTTTAATCTTATATCGTAAAACCACGAAATTAAACTTTGTGAGTCTTTAACACGTCCAGCTGCAACTGGCAATTGATAATACAATACCTGTCTGGCCTTAGGATACTCCATTTATATGCCTTGTACGACTCAGTTTATATGCCTTTCATTTAAATATCATAGTCATTCCAATTTGATATTTCTTTCATAATGCTATAATTTTTAAGTGTCTTTCCACAGGGAGGGGGGAAGGGGTGCGAACTAAGCAGAATTCTCGTCTCTTGATTAAGGGCGTAGAAAATTTTGCAAAGATTATTCTAACCCTACCGTATAGCCGCTAGATTCTATATCTGCATGCGTAACCGTAAAACCGGGTACATGAATATTTACTGCAGTGGTCCTACAATGACTCCGTTGTTGGTGAGTGTTCGATCCTACTTCCGTGGGCGTGTTCACAAACACCGAAAGCTGATTTAATACGATGGGGTAGAACAAATGTATTTCCCGTGTGGAAACTTTTCATTAAGATATGAAAAGTTTTATTATTTCTATTATTATTATTATTATTATTATTTAATTATTATTTATTATTATTTCTTTTAGGTGAAATAATAATTATTATTTATTATTTATTATTATTATTTCTTTTAGGTGTATCACTGTATTTATATAGCTGTTGATAAACGTAATCTTTATATTTATGTAATAAAATCGTGACAAAATTAATCATAAATTTTGAAAAGTTAATATTTCAAGAATTATTCAATGTCTCTACTGATCACAATAAAAATTTATTTGACTCATTTAGACAATTCTTCATCTTTCTTAAACCAAAGTAAGGCTGTATAAACGACAATCATATCAATATATATATGTGGCAGTTATATCAATGGGATTATTAACACAGACATACTTCAGATTCTTTCAGTTGTTACTATCAAAGATTTTTTTTTATTTATTCAGACATTATTATAAAAACTGTGAGCATGGAAATTGTATTAATTCATAGAGTTTAAAAAAAAAGTCAAACAGAAAATATATTTACATTTATTTGTAATTTTAATTTTGTGCAATCGTCTTTTCTGTCTCTTGCAAAAAAACAAATTAAAAATCACCAAAATTCTCTTGTTTTTTAGAGAAGCTGTGCAAAGGCTGCTGAGAGTGATCTGTCGTAAGTACACGTCATTTTTTTTCCCGCTGTACTATGTAAGTTTCATATTCCACATGTACATCAAACAGCTCTTTGGAGCTATATCATCTCATTGATATAACACCTCATCCCTATAAAAGTTCATTGAAGCACTTAGAAATTTGGATATTGTATTCGGAGAATTTTAGGGTTAACTCCTCTTAAATGCATGTGATTTTGCTCGTGCTAACTGCTGGATGGTCGGATATGCTTATACACGCTGTCACAAAACACCATCGAGTCTCCTCGCACTGATTGCACAGTAAGCTTAACAGAGGATTCAAACCTCCTGCACATTAGCTGTTGATATTAACACTAGCCAGGAGTTAAATAGCAGCCTTGATTTGATACAAAGATTAAGAAAAAATTTTTAATCTTTTTTATTGCTCAAATCATCCAAATAAGCACTAAATAATTTAATGTTCATAAAAAAAAAAAAAAAAAAATCCTTAGAGGTAAATTAAATGTTGATTCAAAAGTATAATTTTATAAAAAGTAGAACAGTACATGAAATATGAAAATTAAAAACTCCTTTTTGTGAATCAAAGCAAAGTATTCTTCAAATAAACTCAATCAAACAAATTCATGGGTATTCATAATATTATTTATATTGCCAAACTTCACACGCAATCAATGTCAAAAATATTTTCTTATCAGTATAGGAATTCTATATTAATAATTTTATATTAAATTCCAGAAGAACATTGATAATGTTTAAGTTTCTTTTGACCTAATGTTTGTTTTTTTAAAGTGGTATTCTGATATCTTAGAGGGGCGGAAAGAGTTGGAGCTGTAGTGAAAAAATTTCGAAAATCGCCTTTTATTTTTCGAATTTAAAGCTTTTTAACCTTTTTGTTATTTACATTGTTTGTTTTTTCCTTTTTTTTTTTTTTCAATGTTGTAAATACTACAATCATTTTAATTCAATTTTTAATTGTGAAGATTACTTACACGTATTTTTCCAAACAATGTTTATTACATTTATAAATAAAATATAGACTTCATACAAAATTGTTCTCTTTTTTTTTCTTGCACATCCATGGTGTGGGGATCGTTGGAAATATTTAAATATGAAAGAGGGACACGAACCAAAACCGTTTAATGAGCCCAGCTCTAGATTGTTTTTCTTTTATCTTTTTTCATGTCAATTTTTGTTTCTGAAATTAAAATTAGTAAATTTAATATTATACTTATCAGTTCATTGAACTAAATTTTGAACAAAATAAAATTTAAAATTACTTTATACGTCTAATTTGATAATTTCTGGAAAACTGAATGTCATATTTTTATTACAAAAAATAATGTGATTTAATAATATATTTATTGATTAAACATTTATAATGGTGCAGATTGGTTAATTTCGATAATTTATTTTCTTCAGATGTGCAACATTGGTCCATATTATTTTTGAAAATTTGGAAATAACAACATTCACGTACACACCACGATATGAAGTAAGTTAGCAACTCACATCCCAATTACTATATCAGAATAAGCATTTGCGCCAAGATGCGCCATCTAATTAATTATGAACAAAAAATACTAAGTTAATAGATCTTTTAACTATTAAATTTATGATTCTTAATTTTGATTTTTTTTTCCAGCCTATCGGTATGTTGAGCTTCATCGGCGGTTTCCTCGGTCTGTGGTTGGGCATCTCATTGTTGACAGTTTACGACTTCTTGGAGTCGCGTCTTTTTCAGTCTAGCCTCTGCAATTAAAAGAAAGTGGTTGATGCGGAAGGGCAAAGTTCGAGTTTCGAAATTCCTGAAGCTGCCAGGATCCATCAAAATGAGAAAAGATTCGCAGCAGTTACGATGTTCCACCAGGGAGGAATCCGTTTGCACTTTTTATAACACTAATATGGTCATGGAATCCAAAAATCAAACAATAAAGCTTTTTATTTATACTGGAATCTTTTATTTTATTTGTGAGAACGATTTATTTTTAAAACAATATTTCTTTGATTTCTTTATTTTCTTTCTTTGACATTGATTGATTTATTAAAAATAGAAATCACCTTTAAAGTGATTAGTTTACTACACAATCATCAATTAAATAAATTTAATCTTCATATTCAATAAATATTATCAAATACATAAAAACAAACACATTCGCCAAGATACTGTCAAAGCTCTCTAACTAATCTAAATCAATGCTGCAGAAAAAGTCTGTCATTTATTCATCTTGGAAAAGATTTTAAAATCTGTTAATAATTTTCCTTAGAAATTTCCCCAAATTCCTCTTAATATTGCAAAATTTATCATTAAAATTTCCTCATGTATTTCCAATTGATAAGCTAATATTGTATAATGTTTAGATACCTTATTACAAAAAAAAAAAAAAAAAGAATTTTCTTAACAAATAAAACATTAATTAGCAATTTATTAATATAAATAAATCAAAATTTACTAACTAAAATTTAAGCAATGTTGTAAGACGTGTTTATAACATAATAATGATATTCTTTTAATGAAAACTTTGAAACAGCGTCTATAACAACGCCAGCAGCTGACTGAAACTTAGCTCTAATGCTCACCAGCAGCAAACTTTACCACTGAGCCACGTGTCGGGTTCAGTAAAGGCTACATTGAGGCAATAAGCAGAGAATGACAACCTGTTTTTGATAATTTTTTCTGTTTTAGAAAAACAAAATTTTCAAAATTTGAATACAGTTTACAACAAACACATATCCAAAAAAATTTCACATATCCAAAATTTTTAAAATTTATATCAATTTGTAGATATATTCATTCTTTAGAATAATTTAGTTTCTAAATAAAATTATAAAAATTCATGTTTTAGAGTATTTCACTTAAATTTATTTAAACAAAATGTTAGATACTAAACAACATTTCCGAAAACAATAGAAGAGATTTAAAGAAAAATTAAATAACCAAAAATAAAATTCATATTTCTTTACAAATAATTGCTTATTACAATCAATAAAATGTACCAGAAATGTTAGAAACGGTCACATTTTTCAAAAACTGCACTAACAATTTTAACAATTCATTTTGCTGTCTATGTACTGTCGATCGAAAAAATGGAATATCTTTAAAAACTTCCGTAATTATAATTAGATCTTCACATAAGTGATATCGTCGGAAAGGACTCGAAAGGAATTAACTCGAAATTTTTCCATTACGAAACCTCTGAATTTTAACGCAATCGATTTAGCATCATGAAATTAGTATACGATAATATTTTTGTAGAAATATGATAAAAAGTATTAGAGATATATATGGGTTCAAAAACTGATTCTTCCAATGTTATATGAAACTTTCGCTTTGTGAACGATGCCTCTCGTATTCTAAAAACTCTGCAAGTCAAAAGTTCGTCTGCAAGTCAAAAGTTCGTTTTTTCCTCCAAAAAAGGATTATTCGAAGCTCAAAATCCGTATATAAGCCGAAATGAGAAAAAAAGTTCTTATAACATTCAAACATGCCATCATATGGAACGAGGATTTTGCTTAATAATTGCATTCAAAACACCCAAAAAAAGATTAATATATTAAAGTGATAATATATTAAAATAGTAATTTTCCATTGTTATTTTTATGCGCTAATTGTTTATATTATTTTATTATTATTTCTGATGCAGGTTTTGGTACTTTTCTATTACCCAGAAGCAAATTTCGCCAACATGAAACTTTTCGCAACAAATTCACAATTTAAACAATTTCGAAAATAAAACAACTCATTTTCATAAAATGAATAACCACATTTCATTAAAAAAAAATTTCATTAGAAATATAAGATAAAGCAATAAAACTGTGTTATATTTGGCGATTTATCACTTGCGTCCGGCTAACGAAAAAGTACCTACGTTTATTGAAAGATTAGTAGATCCGAATAAAAAGCTGACTCAGTTTCGACTTATATACAAAAATATACCTATATATATAATTTTTGAATCAATCGACAGAAATTTCTTTTACGAAATTAAAAACAATTTTAGTCAAATTTTTGACAATTTTTTTTTAAAAACATTAAATATTAAATAGATACAGTTATGAAAAAAAAAAATTAATTATAACATGCTAAAATTTTTATGTAATTGGCTTTCTAATGTCGTTAACCCTTAAGACATATTTTTTAAAAATTATTTTGAAAAGTTTCCGAGATATTTAAGAGAATATTAATTAGGGACACATTTTCAAATTTAAAAAATTATTTTAATTGATTTATAAAATATTGATGCATAAAACTAAAGGAAACAAATGTATTTTGTGTAACAATATAACAATGTATATTTTTATGCGCATATTTTATTCATTAAATAGATTTTTAAATAAAAAAATTAAATATTTGTTTACTTTACTAAAGTTTTTGGAACATTTTTTTCCATTAATTTAGAACTGTATCATGTTTGATTTAATATAAAATGAGTTTCACTAATATTAGAAAGTAATAAATGTTTTTTTTAACATTAAAATGAAGTTTGAAACCTTTCAGCTATATTACATAGCTTTAAGTAGTATAATTTAATTTTTTTATTATATGCTTATAATTTATTTTTATGTATAATTCACAATATTTTCATGCGTTTTTCCAATAGCATGCATGTTTATTTCAGAATATTATATATTTACTTAAATGTGAATTATTGCCAAATCACCATAAGATATTTTTATTTGTTAAATGGCGTTGAGAAGCAGCAATGAATTATTTCAGGTTACAATACCAAAAATGTTGTTGTTTTTTTAAAAAAAAGGTCAACACATAATTTATAATTTTGATATAGGGGCATTTAAAAATTTTTTTTTTCAGTGGCCGCTGTATAGAAACAACCCATCAACGCATAAAATCGGAAGACTTGATACTTATTCAGAAAATGATACATATATACACTCAAGAGCCAAAACATTGTGACCACCCCTACATTTTTGCAATGAACTCGCCTGGATGACGTGCAAGGCACGTGATCAGGTGGAAGTGGTATTTAACTGCTGCTGGAGAGTCTGAAGAATCATTCTTTCACTTACTTCTGTGTGTGATGGGAAAGGCTGCGGATCTAAGCGACTTTAATAGACGGCAGATTGTAATGGCTCGAAGGCTCGGAACAAGTATTTCCGATACTGCACGACTCGTGGGTTGTTCGCCGGAGATTGTCTCGCATGGTGAAACAAAATCGGAGCCAGACAGTGGCTCAGCTGACAGCCCAATACAATGCAGGGCCAAGTAGAACAGTATCGGAGCACACTGTTCAGCGGACACTGTTGGATATGGGGCTACGCAGCAAACGTCCCACTCGTGTGCCTTTGCTGACCAAGCGTCATCGCCAACTGCGCCTGCGCTGGGCCCGGGAACATCGTGACTGGTCCAGGGATCAGTGGGAGAGAGTTGCCTGGTCAGATGAATCACGGTTTGTCGTTCATCACGCCGTTGGCCGTGTGAGGATACGCCGTCTTCCAGGCGAACAGTTGCTCCTCAATGTTCAGTAGGTCATACACAGGCCGGTGGTGGCGGTATTATGCTTTGGGGGACATTCTCTGGCCGTCTCTGGGACCCGTGGTTGTGGTAAAGCAGACCATGAATGCTACAGGGTATCTGAACATCATTGCGGACCAGTTGCACCCTTACATGGCCTCTCTTTTCCAGCTGGAAATGGAATGTTCGAACAGGACAACGCCCCTTGTCACAAGGCTAAAATTGTGTTGGAGTGGTTCCAGGAACATGATGCTGAATTCCAGTTAATGTCCTGGCCTCTAACTCACCGGATCCCGATCCGATAGAACACATTTGGGATGTCCTGGGACGGCAGCTCAGAGTTCAAAGACCACCAATTCGCAATATCTCGGTTTGCGTGACCGTTGCTTAAACATCTGGTACAATCTGTCTCCGGCCATCTACCAGGACTTGTGGCATCCATGCCAAGGCGGGTTGAAGCTGTGTTGCGCGCCAAAGGAGGGCCAACTCGTTATTGACAGGTGGTCATAATGTTTTGGCTCTTTGAGTGCATATACATATATATATATATATGGCTTAATGTAATTATTGCAAGAGGATGTTTGCCATCATTGACATGGACTGATTTTCCCCGTCCATTCTCTTTTTAAATTGTTTGTGTTTGTTTTTATAAATTGTGTTCTATATATGTGAAAGTGTGTGTGCTTATGCGCACTCATGTGTTTAAAGTTCGTGCAGGGCTCCACATTAGCATGTCATACAGGAAAAAGCCAAAAACTATTACTTGCAACCTGCTTATCGGTGCAAGATGGTGTAAATGCATTATCACAATCGTCATCCTCATTTTCAAAAGCAATGACTTCAACAATGACGCCAGCAGATTCGAACCTCAGCCTTCTCACTCGTTATCTGAACACATTGCTACCTGGCCATGCAAATCGAGCAAAAAAACATCTCTTAGTTATTTATATTTGATTATAGCAGTCTCGATAATTGACTATCTCCCTTATTTATTATATAATTTTCTATTGTAAAATAGTATTTTTATACAGTAATTTTCTATTATATATATAGTAATATATAAATTTTCTATTATTATTTTGTAAACGTTTCCCAATGGAGACACTACATAATAGCACATCTAAAGAATAATTGATCTAATAATAGACAGATTGGTGCTGTCTTATGCAATCGGATAATACGACACATAATACTTTAATAAAGAAAAGATACAGTGAAACGCTCGTAACAAAAATGAAAACAGATAAACCACGCCAATAATTCCGACGTCTTTTATTGAAACATTACACGAAATATATGAGGCGTTGCCGATATAAAAGGTTAATTTAAAGTTCGCAGATTTAACTGCTTCACATTAGTGTGTTATACGAGGAAAAAATCTGAAAATATACTACCAATAGCCTTATTATCATTGCAAGATGGTTTACATACATTGTCA
>BPLR01004333.1:0-60050 GCA_021605095.1 Caerostris extrusa | reverse complement strand
TTTCTTTAAAATATTCTTTAGAATTCTTTTTTTAATTCATTATTAATACATTTGGAAAGTCAGAATGCAAAAAAAAAAGAAAGTCTAAAAATGATAAGCATGATTGATACATTTTTAAAATCTGAATTAATATGAGTTCACGAGGGGAAGTTTTTGGTCCTATCGTTGCAACTCTTAAAGTATAAAATAATCTATAAAGTTTTATTTTAAAAATATACTCTTCTTTTTTTCTTAAAGTCATTTGGTTGGAAGAATATACAATTTAAATAAACTGGGTTAACTTTATATTGTACGATAATATGGCATGACAATATTGAATAAAAATGAAATTAGTTCAATAAGACATTTGACATATTCTTCCTATAAATTAAAAATAATTTAGTATTTTATTATGTTAAAATTATTACCTGATTTATTATAATGCTTATTAATTTCGTAACCATTGTTACTATTGGGTATAACATATATTATTAAGGTGTAGGAAAGAGAACTCTTGAATTTGTTTTCTGTTTTGTAATTAAAATAAATGTCTCGTCATGCTATCTTTATTTACAAAGTGGAACATTATTTTTTTTTTAAGTATGATTTTTGGTTTAGTTGTGTTGGGAATAGCATTGACAAAAGCAAATGCATGTTCAAGGACAAATTAAAAGATAGAAATAGAACATAGTTGGCATGCCTAAGTTCCAAGTTAATTTTCAATAATTTTTTTTATTTTTTTAATTGTTCTATTCAAAATTCTCACAGTAAAAAAAAAAGTAATTGCTTTTTATAAATGGTAGTGTAGAATGGTTATAATGTTTAGGAGAACTAAGCAGAGCTGTTTTTCGACAAAACTTTAAAACTGTTCAAACTTTAATTTCAGAAAATAAGTTAATATAGATTTTTGAAAATATGTGGGAAGTCAATGTTATAAGAAGTGCCCCCATTCCCTTTTTGAGTGTTTTTTGCTCTCTCCCCTAGCTTTTATGGTTTCAAGATTTCTACCTCCCCTTTTCTCTACCTAGGAACTCCAGCATTAGAGTATATCAAAGAATACTTGCTTTGCATTTTCTTTTTCTGGTTAATTGCTAATTCTGGATCTGCAAATGCTATTTAAAAGAAGTCCAGTGAGAGGACATTTGGCGGGATCCAAATTATTACTAGATTTTACATACTTGATAAATTAGATATAGAATATATTTTGACTTGATAAATAAAACACCTTTATAAAAACTTTACTTTTATACCGGTTTAACAAATAAATATATTATATAGAAAATTGTAAAAGACACAAGCAACATCTTATAAGTTGTAACTGCGTGCACACAATCGCCCATTGGTCAAAGACACATTTAAAAACAGGATGAACAGTGCAGATGTTATAAAAGGGATGTTGAATAGATCATTGTCTTTTGGCAATTACCAACTTAGCACAAAAATGTGGTTTGGCATCAGGCTGCTGTATATTGTGGAGAGTCCCTAAAAATGTAATGCACACCGACTTTTTGTGAATCTTTTTAACTTTGTTGCTTTTGGTCAATTGTTATTGTTTATATACTATTTTGTGCATATTCGCTGCACAAATTCTTTGTATTTTAATACAAACATATTTTTAACTCTATTTTCTTTTCAAATTGACAATCAAAATAACAGAATGGCAACACAACTGGGATATCATTAAATTTTTATCAAATCTGGAAAAGTCGGGCAGAAATTTTAAAAATATTTAAAAGTCAGGGAAAGTTGCAGACAAAAAGCATTTTATACCCCAAGTTAATGAAATAGCATCAGCAGCAGACAGCTTTCTTTCAAGTGTCTAGCGACTTTTGGAATTTCATTACGATGAAGAAAAGAGTGATAAGCTGATCAGTGTGGCTTACAACAGCGTAATGAAACTTTCAAGCTCGGTTTTCACTCTTTTATTTACTACTTTTCATTCTTATCAATGTTACTTTTAGAATGCCATCAGTCATGTATTTCATGACTTATGCTATCTTTGAATTCAAGATAGATTCATTTATTTTATTTAATATTTCCAATATTTTTACATATGAGAATTGTTTTAATCAACAATTTTTTTTTCAGGATATTCAGTCCATTTTTAAAATTAAATTACATAAAAATATTTTCTCCATATTATATAACTGATAAAAGTATTTTAAATAATGCATATTGTACTCCTACTTTGGGTGATTCCGGAGAAACTAATGTAATTAGTAGTGTAAATCAGGGAAATGTAAGTTTAATCAGACTTTTTTTTTTACAGTTTTTGTAGCAACCCTGAACTAATCTTGTCTTAATTAATAAGTTCGATTAATTTTTATACTATAATGCCTATCAAATTGTTATGATAAATATGATTAATTTAGTTATTTGTATTTTTCAGAATGAGTAAAAGTAGCCAGAAGCTGCTACTGAGGCTGCAGCTAGAGTCAATGCTATGCTGATAGCTAAAGGGAAACTTAAAGCAACTCCTGCACAGCTAAACCAAAGGTAATATTTTTAATAAAGAGCGTTGCAAAAATGATGGAAACAAGTAGAAAGTTAAACATTTTTATTTTGCTTATTCTGGCAAATATTGTACATTGTAAAATTTATTCCCATATATTTTTAATTATCAATTATAGGTTGATAATTAGAATTTTATTCTTAGTTGAGTTTTTGGAACATTAGATAGGCATATTAAGAATAGTAAGAATTCTACAAATGTTTAAGAAAGAAACTTATTAAAAAGTAATGATAATAAAAAAATAAATGTATACTTTTTTATTATCATCTTGGGATTTATTAATATTGGTGTGAAGAGTAGATTTAAACGCATTTCTAAAAAAGTCACCCAGATGGAATTTAAACAAATATCAAATTTTGTCTTTAAGTACATCTAAAAAAATTTTCTTTGTGTGATTCTTTATAGTTCAAGTAAAAATTCACCGTGTGAATATATTTTTTAAGAAATTTTAATCTGATTTAATAAAAAATATCTAAATTTGGTTTTTTTTTTTCCATTAATAGATTGGGAATAACTTTGCTATTGGAAGAGCAAAAAATGCTAATGAACTTATCACAGCTGAAATTGATATCAATGATGCTCCTTTGAATGCTCGAAATTTATTGACTAGAGGGCATATGCAAGAAGTAATAAGTATGTGTTTTTCTTTTTCTTTTTTTTTATATATTTTCAAGAATAGAAGTAAAGTAAATATATTTTAATCATTTAGTTTGACATATATATATATATATTTTGTAGTGTAATTTTAAGGAATTTAAAGCAATTAATTACTTTTATAAGTTAAAAAAATTATTTTATATAAAAGGCAATGTAATTTCATTTTATTGTTTATTATATATATTTTATATTTTAATGGTTTTTATTTATATATTTTACGCAATTTTTAGATATATTTTTTTCATTTTTTGGAAAATAAGAAATTTTATTGAATGCCCACACTCTATTAAGAGCAGCTGCTTTTTAAATTTTGCGTTTCGTTTATCTCTTTATTAGTTAAATTAACATTAACATTTGAACACTTTCAAATATTTTTTTTTAATTCATAAAATAAATACACAAAATTTGTCGGATTATATTAAAATACAGTTAAGAAAATTAAAATTACATTAATACAATAGCAATCTCTCTAGGATGCAGGGTGTTCTGAAATATTACGCATTATTTTACATGCTTGAAATTTTAATGTCTTCCTTCTTAAACTGAAACAAGGTTTTAAAAATTTATAAAGGTTTTTTTGGAACAAGAGAAAATAAAATAAAATACTTTATTGAAAGGACACAAACTAAAATGTCCAACTACTTATTTTCAACCACACAGGCTGACAACTCTGACTGTAGTAACTGTAGTAAACAAAGCTAAAATTTTGGCCAATACTCGTTACTAAATCTCGCCAAACATAACTTGTTCCTATAGAGATCACTTTATTGCACAGATGTTGAGGTCAAAAAGTTCCCATAGTAGACACACAATACTCCATCTAATAATGTTTGTATATATATGTTTTAGTATTAAACAGTGATCAAATTATTATGCAACACTATTAATGTGTAATGAGCCAATAAGAATTGGATTAGTAAAAGATTGATAATTTTTAATTCTTATTCATATCTCTTGGGGAAAGGAGTATTTTTTGATGCGAGTCCAATGATCTGTACAGTGGGGATCAGCCACTGGAATAGATTAAACATTTTAAAAATGAGAAAAGGAGGAAATCAATTATTTGTTAGTGGTGCTGGTCAGATATCATTGACACAAAAGCAGTTTTGAAAGAAAAAAAAAGCAATACTTAATGTAGAATTTGTTTCATTTAATTTTTCTTTTGATATTATGTAATTTAAATTTTTAATTATAAGAAATAAAATTATTTCTTATTGTAATTAAACTCCTTTGAATCCTCCTATTTAATCAATTGTCAAACAGTTTATCAGTGATCCAACTATACCACTGTACTTTTACAATGCCAATCAGTTTAATTTTATTTTACTATATCTAATAATATCTAGTTAATATATAATTTATAGAGAGAATAAATTTGTTTTAGAATCGATTTTTATATCATCAAAAAATAATATTGACTTATGATTATCAACAGATTTGTAAATTAAATTGGAGCAGCAATATCAACAAGAGGTAGATATATGACATCAGATGAAAGACAGAACATTGCTACTCAGAGTAAGCAACTTATTTTTTATTCATATATGATTCTTTTAAATTGTTTTTATTTTATTCTAAATTTGGTTTCATTTCTCATAGATGCCGTCCTTTGTATTTAAATATTCAAGCTTCAAATCATGAATCTGTAAAATGTAAGTGTTAACACATTATTCAGAGTTGAGTTTTTAAAATGTATATATTTGGTGGGGATATATGTTAATATAAATGTATTGATTTATTGGTAATCCTCATAAAATGATGCTTACATTTGTGCAATGTTATAATAGATACCTGATTTTTTTTTTAATTATGATAATTTAGATACCTGATAGATAATATTTTAATTTAGATATTCTTATATTGGATACCTGAATTTATTTTAATCATATATTTTTTAAGGCATTCTTTGTAATGGCCCTGTGTAAAATCTTTTAATTTTATACTGGGGCATTACAAAGAATGTCTTAAAATTTCTAAAGGACACATACACATTTAGTTTTAAATATGCATTAGTAAAATTTATTTCATTTGTATTTTTATAGGAAAGGCCTGAATTTTACCAACAAAATAAATGTGTAATTATTTTTTGTAGATTCAGAAATGATTTTGGTAGTGGGGAACAAACTGATTGTATATGCCAAAACAAACAATTTTGCTCAGATTCACAATCTTATATTCTATTAGAAAAATAATACAGCAACACATGCAAGTTTGTGATTATGTCTTGTTCACACCAGGGGATACAAAATGACAAGCAATGCAAATCTCTTGAAGATCTTTGATCTTGTATGCTTAGTGTTCGCCAGTTTAAACTCTTAAAGGCCTAACATGTCATGTGGCATAAATTGAACTCAATAGATTTATAGGTTTTCTCTTTTTGGTAGCTGATTTTTCTTATTTCCCAAAAGCAAAAATTATTAATGTGGTTGGGTTCTATTGTAAAATAATCAAAATCGGAAAATAATCAAATATTTATTTTATACTTTAAAAAATGTAAATAGATTTATTGGCTTTTAGATTAAATGAAACAACAATAATAGCAAATTGTTTATTAGCCGGACAATCAAAGAAACACAATACTAAAGAGAATTCGCTTTGAAGTGAAGAGACCTCAGATTTGATTTCCCTCTCGGACATTTTCATAAATCATATAATAAATTCATGATTGCATAAAAATGATAAAAGTATTCCATCAAAAGTTTGATTTTATTATTTTCTAAGAATGAGTTTGGCATTATTTTTCTCAGACTTTTACACGAATCATCTTAAAAAAAAAAAAAAAAAAAAAAAAGTTAAATTGAGTGCACTTTTTGTTTCTGTGTAATTTTATATATAAAAATTGAAATTAAAACTGTTTTCTTATTTTAATTTAAGAATTGTACATTGATTACTGTTTCAGGATCAAGGTTATTGTATAGAAATCATTGTTAGTTTTGTACCTACTAATTTCAATGTAACAAGTGTTAATACTTAACTGTAACTGAAATAAACTACATTTCTATTCTAGTAACTGAAATGTCACTTTGTGTAAAATGTTTTTTGTCAGCTAGGTTGTGAATGGGACAAGCAAATATTATTTTTTACTTCTTAAAGTGAAGAAAAGGAAGAAAGTTAAAAAATTATGAGCATGCTTTTTCATTCATAAAATTAGTTATCAGATGATAACACGACAATTTAAAAATATCTCAAACTGCAATCTTTGTGTTGCACATTTATTACTATTTGAATTTCCATACATACAATGTATATTCACCAATTCAATTCTGTTATTCTTCCAATTGTGTTTTGATCTTTTTTATAAATGATTTTGTTTCAGTTGCTGTACGAAGGATACTAGAAATCATTGATAATGAAGTGATTGCCTCTGGTCTTCCTAAAAATCCTACAGTTGGTGTAGTTACCTATCCTTCAAATAACACTAATGGCAATTTAAATTCTACTTTTCAAACAAATCATGTTCCTTCAGGAGTAAGTATTGCATATAGTTCTGAAAAACAGTTGTGCATTACTATTATTTTCTTTTCAAAATTTATTAGTTAAAAAGTGAGGTTTTGAAACTAAAATTTATGTGTTGTATATTGATATATTTTATTATATTAAAATTTTGATGAATTTGTCCTTTTATGATAATGCAATTTTAAAGTAGGACAGTGCAAAAACTTTCCGTTTAGAAAGCATAAACTTCCATTTATTTAACATAATTGTTTATGATATGGTATTAATACATAATAAAATCTGCTCTTTCTGAGTTAAAAAAGTGTATTATATCTGCGTACATGCTAGTGTATATTATATCTGCTCTTTCTGAGTTAAAAGTGTAAATTATTTTCAGTTTCTTTGCATTTTCATATCGTTTTTTTAAATGAATCGAGAAATTTTATATAAAAAATTAATTCATTGTTTGATAATGATTTCCTTCCCCCAGTCTCATTTTGTTCAAGACAAAGTTTTTTGTTGGCCTCGAACAAGCTCCTTCTGAATATCCTGTGAGAGAGAAGATTCTGGGTCCTAGTGTATGTACATTATTTTTAAATCAAATTAAATATTTTTTTAATCTTTTTTATTGAATTTTAATTTTCAAAATCTTAAATTCAGGGTTCATTTTTGCAACATATCCGTACTGAAACAGGTGCTACTGTTACATTGAGGGGAAAGGGTTCAGGTTTCATTGAATCCATTTCTGGAAGAGAAGCCTTTGAACCTCTTTATATTCACATCACGTAAGTAATTTTTGTAATTATATGAAAGGTAGCATGTGTTTTTCCTTTTTGTATTTTTAAAAAAAAACTCTTTGTAGTTTTTAAAAAATGGAAATGCTAAATACATTGAATAAAAATGCAATTTAACAACTGAATTATGTTTATATAATAAACAATGCTATCATTTCTATCAATTTTTGCAAAATTCCTTTAACAACCTGTATTTGGTTTGCCTTGTATTTTTGGTTTCCATATAGCTTAAGCTGATATATAACATTTATAATAAATGTACATCAATTTCATTTTTGCAAAAAAAAAAAAGCATATGTTCATTTATCGTGCAGGAAAAAAATAATTAACAACATTTTCAGTTTTTAATCACTTTCGATCAATTTTGTGTTTCTTATTGTGTATTTGATTTTTTGTATGAAAAAAATTATTCTTAAAACTCATTTATAAATAGCTTTCTATATTATTTTTTTAATATCTTCTTTAAATGTTTATATATTTAACCTAACATTCAGAAAATTTCTTAAAGTGAAATGTTCCTATTTAATATTCCATTTTTGATAATCTATTGGATATGAAGTACTAATATTTATTTTATAAGGATGATGAAAACTATCTTGTTTATTTGCATTTTCTTTTCAGACATCCGGGAAACCTGAAGGCCTTCAAGCTGCTAAAGCATTAGCAATTAATTTAGTAGAAACGGTATAACATTTCCTTTTCTTAATTACTGATTAATTTTGCATGTTTTTATCTGACTGTGTAATTTTATATAGATTTCTTCATTAATATGAAAGTTTATATAATGTCCTAATATTACTTTCAGGCTCATGTAGAATTTGCTCAATGGCAACAAACGCAACAACAATCTGTCTTGCAACCTCTGGCATCTATAGTTTTACCACAAGCAACTCAGTTGCTTACAAAACAAAGGTAAATTATATTTAAAAGTTAGATGCTGTACATTTTAAATGTAATATTTATAATATTTTTAACTGCACTAATCTTATATTATACATGCCGGAAGTTGAAAAAGCTCAGTACAATTAACAACTGTATGTTGGCTTCTAATATTAAGCTTTTACTAATCAATTCACGATTATTAAAATTGTAAAATGGAGAAAAACCTTTTTTTTTTCTTTCCCTCCCTATAAATGACTTATTTCAACATAAAAAATGAATAATCTTCTGTTTATATGATACTTTTTTTCACCTTGAAAATAGTTCAAAATATTATATTGACTTTACTGTGGTTGTGTTATATTTTCTTTTCTGATAATATAGTACAAATTTTATTAGTTTGTTTTAATAAATGAAATCACAACCTTAGAATTTTAGTAAAACCCAATTTTAAAAATTGGATCAATATACCTAAAAACCTTTTCAGATGTATATCTTTTGAAATGTATATTCAAAGGATTTAGTGTATTATTTTAGTTAATTGTTATAAGCATTTAAAAGTTATGTTTGTTTTATGACTTAAATAACAATTAGTTAATAATTCATTAATCATAAAATATCTTTGTTTAGCCATAAGGAAATTCTTAAATTGTATTTACTTTTTTTTACAAAATGTTAATCAAGTATTTAAAAAAATCCAATAATATAGCAATTAGTATTTATGCAGCATTTATATTGTCCTCGTCGTAAATTAACCAATTTTATACTTGGCAAAATATATATTATTTTAAAATTCATTTAATTTATAAAAATTTCTAAGTAATCTTTATTAAATTTAAATGGAAAAATAAGAAGGAGAGAACAAATAAAGAGTTTTTGTTCTTTACGTTACAATTTTCTATATTAAAAGACTTGAAGAACACGTTCTTTAATTTGAAGTTAATTTTGTAACCTACATTTTAAGTCAACATTCTTATGTCTTATAAAGCGTACTGTCTAATGGAAAAAATAAGAAGGAAGAACAAATAAAGAGTTTTTTGTTCTTTCGATACAATTTTCCTATATTAAAAGACTTGAAGAACACGTTCACTTAATTTGAAGTTAATTTTGGAACCTACATTTAAGTCAACATTCTTATGTCTTATAAGCTTACTGTCTCTAATTGAAAGAATTTTTCTAGTAATGGTAACTCCAGCTGTCCTGCCTGGTGCTTTGCCTACTGCTACAGGTGTTGTGGCCACAAGAATACAGATACCTGCTTCTGTGGCTGCTCCTGGTACTAAAATTTATAATTTTTTTAAATTTGAGTTATCTTGCATTCACTTCTCAAAATTAAAATGTGAAAACTTTTTCTTTCTATAAATTACTATTTTTTTTTTTTTTTTTTTTTTTAATGTTTGGTAACCAATCCATGAAATAAATTATTGCATTAAAAGCAAACTAATTAGACAATACTTTCGTGATATGTTTAAATCAACAAAGTGTTCTATCCGTAATATTTAGTTGCATTGTTACAAATGACATTAGAAAATATTACATTAAAGAATAAATTCTTTATGTTTAGAAGAGATTTTGTTATATTTAGTAAGTTGTAATCAGCATATTATTCCTAGCTCCCATATATAATATTTATCAATTTAAAATTTTCTATAAAATTTTTATTCTTTCAGGTACTTTTAACTTGCAGGAATACCAAGTATAATGCATGCAAATCTACCTTAGTCTCCTGTATCTGTTGTTTCATCTGTACCAGTATCAGTTTACAAAGTTGGTATATATAATTTGCCATTAAGTAGCATTCTTTAAAATCTTTTATTTGTATGAAAATTAAGTGAAAAGTAATATAAATTGAATTCTACAAATTTCAATTCAGATTTTATTATAACAAGAAAAAAAATATATTTTTTAATGTTTTCTCAATACAGTTAAATTATTGAATAATTCACTTGTAATTTCCTCTTATATTAAGTAGTTGTATTTATTTAACAAAATGAAATCATATAGAATTTCATTTAATGAAGTCTAGATTTTCAGGTCATGTAATGTTATGTTAAATTAGATGTAATAATCACTTGTAAAAAAAAAAAAAAATTCTAAAGAAAAGATAATTAATTATAAATCAAGATAGGTTATTTTTCTTTGCAACTTTTCAATGTTGAAGAACATGTTCCTTAATTTAAAATTTATTTTGGAACCTACTTTTAAGTCAGCAAATTCTAAATAAAAAATAGCTTTAAAAATATTTTGTTCTGAACCTTTTTTTTTTTTCACATTTAAATTCTTAATACGCATGTCTGTTTTTACATGATAGATACATTCCTGAAAAATTTTTTTGCATACAAAAATATATTGCATTTATGGGGAAAAATAAAGATTGTTTCAGCCTAAGGAATCAACGAAAATAATACCAATAAACCAGGAGTTTTTATGTTAAGATCTTAAACATTTTATTTCATAAAAATTGGGCATGTATCATACAAAGTAAATTTTCATGTGAAAAAGGAAAAGAAAGCATATCATTAATTCATGAACACAAAATTAGGCAAAATAATATGACTTGCTCATGAAAAAATTTTCATTTATTGTCACTTTCTGACAGTTAAATGCATATGTTTGCGCAACACTGAAATATTACCGTTATCACTAGAAATGTCTTGTTTACTGTCTTCATGCTCCATTGGTGAAATTCTTTCTGTATTCTCATGGAAGAAAATTAGGATTAGTTTCCTGTAGTGCTGATATTTCAGTGGACTCAAGAAAGAATTCAGTAATTAATCATTGTATTTGTGTTTTGGTTAGACTCTTTATATAATTCTCTTTAAGAGAGTACATTAATGGCTTCAGATTATGTTGAAACTTCCAGCTCATTTCTCATTGCCATCATGTAATTTTCTGGCCAGTTCAAGACCTTCTTTAATTAAATCTGTATTTATAGCAGGATCTTTGTCTTTATCATTATTTCTTTGGGATCAGGAGTCTAAAGGGGGAGGGTCTAATAATATCATAAGTCTCTATTATTTCATCTTTACTTGGGGCTTTATCAACTAATAATTCATTGATATCTTCAAATGATAGATCTTTGAAATCACTTTCCACCAATTTTTAATGCCAATCTTATGATGTTGGGAAATTGTCATTTAAAGAGGATGGAGTCTTTATTTTTATTACATTCTGGCCAAACAACTTTCCGGCATGGTTTAAAGTTAGTGGTCTTAATTCAGCTAATACTTATTCAATTTGATTGATACAATTTATAATTGAACATTTCTTCCATACATCGATGACTTGTGTAATCATTCAGTTTGTCCAAAAGGTATCAAAATGTTTGCTTTTTATAGTCTGTTTTAAATGTTCAATTTAACCTTGATCCAACAGTTTTATCAAGGATATAGTATTAATCAGCAGAAAAACAAAATTGCACATTTGGATGTTTTAAGATTGGATAGCCTTATACATTATCTGTAATCTAAAGAACTTTTTAAAGTCAAGACCCTTGACATTCATATAGCAGTGTGGCTACTCAACCTGGAAATCATGAAGAATCGGAAAATTTGAAAACAGTCTGGAAACACTGAGAGGAGACGGAATTTTGAGGGGGTGAACTAGAAAATTGGAATTTCTAAATAAATTCTAGGGCCAAATGGAAGAAAGTGGTAATTCTTTGATGGTTAGTCTTCCATCACCAAACCTCAGTTTCACACCAAGATGGCTATCATTAAAGTGGCAAAGGTTCCAGTGACATGTACAGCAATTCTTTTTTATTTTTGCCTCCCCCTTCTCGCATGCTGCAGTTCTTTTTTTTTTCCCTAAGCTGATGTTGCCAGGCTTGGGAATGGTGAAAGAGGGAGGAGGGGGGACCAAAACTGTATAATAGTTTAATTTCAAGTTTTACATTCGACAATTTCGTTTGTACAACATTCTTTTTGCCCTGTAATTGTTGACCATTTGTTCATAATTTGACAATATTTGTTCAATTTACTACGTTTTGCGAAGTTTTAAACATAAATGCTATTAATCACTAATGTAGTGTTATTTTTATATTTGTAGGATTTTTAAAGTATGGGGTTAAAATTTTAAGGGTTTTATATCAATTATGTGGAACTATTAAAATTTCGCCTTGAAACTAGGAAAAGTTAAGCAATTTTACTTTGACTGGAGAATGGGCGCCCTGTTCAGCATCTAACTTTAGGGCAAAACATTTTTTAAATAATTAAGTAAAGGTATCAATGGTAGTCCAAGGTTTTTGTTTACCATCCAGTGAACTGGCAATTTATTCAAATCTACATATTTCATTGAGCAGGGTTTTAAGGGATCGTATTATAGGTAGTGATTCAACATGCGATCTCCTGAAGGAGCAAAATAACAATGTTACACGATCCTTATCTCTTGAGAAAACTTGTCACCCAACCTGTACTTGCAGAAGATTAAGCCCAAAGTCCTTTTCTACACTTTTGCTATGCAAGTTCTGTTTGGTCTTTTTTCTTGATAAAAGATCACTTTCATCTGCATTCAAATTTGTTTAGAAGTGTTCTCCAGCTTCAATTATTATGGCAAGTTTAAGTTTAAATTTTGTAGCAGCAGAGTTATTTGCAGATGCAGTTTCATTTTTAATTTTTTATATTACGATAAGCATATCTTTTGAGAAAACTTGTCACTCCACCTGTATTTGCTGAAGATTCATACATTTTGTTTCATTCAGAGGAAGTACATGGTTCCTTTTTTTTAAATCTGTCTATAAATTCTTAACACTGTATGCTTGATTGCATTTCCGTCTACTGGTATTCTTTTTTACAACTTATTTTCTATCCACATTGCCAGAGTTTTTTTCCATTTTCTCTTTAACGCTAACTCTTGTATATGATGATGATTTAGCACTTAATTTTAATTCCTATAGCAGCTTCAGTCTTCTTGATAGTTCTTATAGTAGCTTCATGTAGACCAAAATGCTTTTCTACAGACTTTGCATGTTGTCCAGTTGCAAGGTTATCTAAAATTTGAACTTTAGCATCCAAAAATGACTTTCCTTTTATTTTAACCTTTGTTATAAGTGAATTATGTAAGGGTTACCAAAAATAAAACAAAAGTTTATAAACATCAAAAAGGTACTTTTCATGAAAATAACTTTTTAATAAGGTACTTTTTATATAAAAAGTACCTTTTCAATTACGTAAAATTGAAAATTCCCAAAATGGAAATACAATTGCATTCCCTGTCTCCATTGTCGCAGTTATAAAAGTAAAACAAAACTTTCTTAGAATTTGGGTTGATCATGTTTAATTAAAATAAGTCGTAAGAGAGAATTAAGGTTTTTTTTCTAATTCGTGTAAAAACAGTATGTGTATTATATTTTATTTATCTATTTTATGCGTGTCTTCTTTGCTTTAGCCATATCTCCAACTGTTATTACTTATCCTACATATGTAGCCAATACTAATTCCATTATTGCAAGGCCGACCAATCCAGTGTTGGGCCGATCTGCTCCACCTGCAGTTAGTATTCTAAGTGTTGTGCCAACTCTACCCACAGCTGCTGCTTATTCAGTAGCAAGACCAAGGCCTGCTTATCAAATCCAACCTGTGGTCTATACGAATGTACCGCCTCCCCAGGTATGCTTGCTTAAATTCATGTCATATCGGAGGACATTTAAGGGAATATTTTCTTTTAAGTGACTCTTTAATTAGTCTGAATAATTATATGTTTTTAATTGTTATTATTTACAAGTTTTTAAAACTTTCTATGTTGAAACACAAGTCATTAACACTTTTGGAATCGGTTGTTTATAAAACAGATTATGTTAATATTTAAAAATAAAAGTAAGAGCAATAATGAATTTTGATTGTTATATATTAGGTATCTCCAAAAAAAACATTTTTCTAAAAATTTATTTTTATATGAGTATGAATCTTTCTTACTGAAAAATTTATTTGATTTAAAATATTTTATGAATGAAAAAGGATTTCGTTCTCGGGTGGTATCTTTTAAAGAACATTTCCATATATTTTAACTCCTCGCAATTTGTTCGGGATACTCCCAAACTCCCCCAATTGTGTATAAATCTCTCAATTTTACTAAAAATTAAAGTTCCTTCTCTTTCATTTGTTTATTCTTAGTAAAGATGTACTTATTTTGTAAAATCCCCATTTGATTTAAAATTTCCTTTACCAAAATCCTTACATTAATTAATTGTTGTGAAATCTATTCACGTAAAAGTTTCCCTAATTCTTATTCCCTTATGTTGGCAGCTATACATCTAACTACACTCATGTCCATAAATTAAGGATACTGAAGTTCAGGCAAAGAAAGAGACAGAAGCAAAACAAATTTGACATATTTGTAAAGTCTATTTATTATACAAAAGGTAAAGAGCAAAAAAGATGCTATATGTTTGACATAATTAATAAAAATTGCGATTTCTACTCCCTGTAGCAAATTTCAAAAAGAACCTATTTACAAAAACAGTATAACATGGTTAGTATGATGGTTAATATGGAGTATGTCTCCCGGACGATGCAATACAGGCCTTACAACGCCTAGGCATGCTGAGTATCAAATTATCAATCTGATTTTTGGGGAATATTACACCACTCATCAAGCAATGCCCTCCGTTCTGGTTGACAGGTGGAAGGGGTTGACGGCTGTAATTCGTCCAAGCATATCCCACACATGCTCTATTGATTCAAGTCCGGTGAGTATGCTGGCCAATCCACATGATATCCTCAATTGAAGGCATTTGGATCTACAATGTTTGCCGGTGAGTACGGGCGTTGTCATCCATAAACAGAAATTCAGCACCATGGCGCCCGAAACAAACGTACATGTTGTTCCAGAATGACATTCCGATAGATGTGGCCTGTCATCGTTACACTCTGAACATGCAGGTCAGTTCGGAACCAAGAATTTCCTCCCCAATCCTGCACCACTGTAACGGGTGTCTTTCAATGGTGTTTCTTGTTGTAACGGGTGCCTGGCGCTCTCCATATGAAAGTCCGGCTAGAGTCAGACTGCAAACTAAACCTGGACTGCGTCGGAAAACATCACACAGACCACTGTTGCAGTGTCCACAATGCATGCTCTCTGCTCCAGGTTAATGTCGCAGGTGACAGTGAGTTGCGGTAAGTGGAACACATCTGACAGGCCTACGAGCATATAGACCAATGTGCCCTAAGCGTCTGTACACGGTCTGCCTTGAAACTGTCGTACCGGTAGCTGACGGAGAGGGTCTGATGCTGTGCTCCGTCTGTTTCTTTTGGCAATAACTGCTAAATACCCATCCTCTTTTGGCGTTGTAACTCGGGGGCGGCCTGTGCTGTAACATCTACTCACACACCGACATCTTGGAATCGTTTCCAAAGCCTGGAGATGACACTCTGGGCGATTCTAGTTCCCTCGGATACTTCCAGCTGTATATACTGTATATTCCATACTTCCAGATACTTCCTCGGATAATTCTACCACGTAAAAAATCATCCAAATGCTTCCTTTGTGCCATAACTTATGTGGTTATTGCACTGAAAGGCTTTTTAAAGCGCTTTGTAAACAATTTTACTTCTTTGCCACCATTCCTTATATACCCTTTCTTACACTCGTCATTGTGACGTACTATCCGCGCCATCTGGTGGTTTCCTGTAATTTGCATATTCTTCTTCAAGATGTGTGGGATAATTCTACAGGTGAAATTTTTATTTTAGTGTTCAATTTCTGTGTGATTCTGAATTATCCTTAATTTATGGACATGAGTGTATTATTCTCCTCGCACAACACAAACTTTCATTTCAAAACTTTGTTAAAATGAAACATTCATTTTCATGTGGTTTTTTTTTTATGCGAGTTTTAAATGTGGTATGAAATATATGTTGCTGAATATGACAATTGACCACTACCATATCATGTACTCTGTCGTTTGTTTTGAATTATTTGATTTTCAAAATATAAGCAGATTATTGTTTCAGTTTCTTCAAAATAGTGTATACGGATTAGTTTGTTAATAAACATAGACTTCTCTGCCTTACTTTGGTAGTGCATCTTGTATATTTGAACAATTGCATCTTCATAAAGTTTTAGAGTTATTAAATTTTTATTATATTACTGATGTTATTGAATTGGATAGTTCTTGTGGGGATACTGCACTTAAGAGTTCTGATTTTGCCAAGTCGCTTTTCCGAACCAAAACTGCAGTATATTTAAACCACATTGACCTTTTGATTAAGGGAAATCGCCAAATAAACAAGCAGAACCCTAAAGTGCAAAATATATAGGTACTTGTAGTGTTCTGATCAGTTGCTTCATAAATTTCATGGATTATTCAAACATTGGCATACTCGTGTATTCATCCAGCAAAGAATATATAAACAGTATAAATTGAAATTTGTGAAAGATTTTCAGTTTTTATATTTATTATAATTTTAATGAGATAAATTTTTTTTAGGTATTGTAACTGCTTTACTGACCAAATCTTTTAATAATTAACATATTAAGGAATAGTAAAATCAATTTATTATAGCAATTTTTTTATACATTAATAAAAAAAAATTTTATTTATTTGTAGGCACCCAATTTGGCCCAGCCTCCTCCTGTTGTGATGAGTCTTGCTGAACCCAGAGAAATTATCCTGTGCCATCTCAATTCACTCATCCTCCTCCAATGACTCAGTCGGATCTAGCCAAGCATAGATATTATAATAATATGAATGTGTCTGTGCCCCCTATGCTGAATGCACCGCCTGCATACTGGTGAGTTATTTGTTAACAGGCAATAAGTAGCATTCCTTAACTACTCCAAGCACAGATAGAAAAAAAAAATAATCAATATTAATTAATATCAATATCATTTTTAAATCTATTATGATAATTGGGTAAAAAAGAACTATTTAATCTTATACTAAAGTTAACAATTTGGGTGTTACAAAATGTTTTAAATAATTAATTTATGATGTACGCAACATGAGATAAGACTATAATTGCAACAGTTTATAAGAAACAAGAAAACTCTTGGAAACGTTAGGCCATAAATGTGTAAGAATTGGTTATATTTGAATTGTAAAACATTATTTAATATGAAATCCAAGTAAAATCAATTTCTTTTAAAACTATTTGAAGAAATTTTTACAAGTAAATGTTAGTTAACAAGGGCCTGATTGGCCGAGTTTTGGCACTCGGTACCACAGGTTTCGGGTTTGAGTCCTTGTGGTGCCATGGATGTTTGGAATGGTTTGGAATTCACTTTAAACCGCAGGTCCCATTCTAACAGCATTGCGGGGTATTGTTACTCCGATATTTATCTTCAAGCTACACGTACCTCCTGGGTAGTGCTGAGTGAGTAACGTCGGTGCAGCGCTTGCCTTAAGGCATCCAATATAATTGTCTAAGTGTTTACCAGCTGCATTTGAACAACAACAACAAATAAAAAAAAAAATATTAGTCAACAGCAGGACTTAAAAACCTATCAAAATAAATAGCTTAAAGTTATATCTTCCTTTTGAGATCTATTTGAACAATTAAATTTTGACAAATGCCTTTCTAACATGCAGTAGCCACTTTTTGGAGGTTTGATTAATAAATAAAATTATATATTCAAATGCATCTATTTCCCCCTCCCCCATGCATGTATAAGGATATCTTTATAAACTAATTAGAAAATTATCACCTAGAAATTATACTAAAAGGCTTTTATTAAATGAATATCTCTGTTTCAAAATCAGGTAAATTTTAAGCAATAGATGAATAAATTTTCATTGAAATTCTTTAGTAGGTTTTTTAATACCAAAAGGATTGAAAATGACCTTTGTCTTTTTCTAATAAGGTAATGCAATTCAATTGAAGTGTCTGAAATTCTTTTGCATTAAGATGTAATTCATCGTTTCATATGTGTCATTGTGGAACTTTTCTAAGAAATCATGATTGATATTCTATTGCTGATTTCGTCATTCTGATCGGGGAAAAAAAAAATTTCATTTCTGTTTTTCTTGTTTATGCATAAAATATTATTAATTTTAATTTAATTCCATAAAATTTAAATATGTCGGGATAGGATTTATTTTTCCAAGTTGACTTTAAAAGAGTTTTTATCTTTTAATTGAGCTTTCAAAAGAAAGGGGCAAAAATCTCTCTTTTTTTCATTATTACATTTTTCATAATAGTCATGATATAGAATTTCGAATAAGCAAAATTTATATAAAATAGTTTTTTTTTTTTTAAAATAAGGTTGATTATTTTTTGTGCCACTGGTATGATAGAATTTTGGAATTGTCTATTTATACATGCTTTTTTTGTTGAATTTGTTAATACTTATTTACAAATTTTACTGTGATTTAAGAATTAAAGTAAAAGATTTTTTTTTTTTTTTTTTTTTTCCTGTAGACTTGTATGTTGGCACTTTATATGATTATTATTTCTTGGATAATTGAAATTATTTGTTTCATATTTCCCAAACAAAATTCTGATAAATTCATTTTACTTGCAGGAAATTTAAATGTTTTAGAATTAACATATCTTTCTTCATCTGTAACATAATTTAGTCAAATTGAATAGGCTATATAACATTATAGAATAATGTTTTTGTACTTCATTCTGTTCATTTTTTAATAATATTAAGGGCATTTTGACAGACATGTTAAAAAACAACAAAAGGGATTATATTCAAAGTTATACTTACTTGAAGTGGTCTAGTCTTAAAAGACTTCATACTTTTTATCTGTCATTAAATAAATATTTGTGTCGTATATTTGACAAATATTTTTTAAATTAAAATTTTTAATTTATTTACCTATATATTAAAAGCAACCAAATAAAAGTTTGAAAGTGTTTCTTGTTGTAGATCTTGCCCTAACTAAACTAAACACATTTAATGTTAAGTTATTTTGTGACTCTTTATTGTATAAGCATTGGTGGTGCTTCTTAACTTAATTACCTCTTGGGTCTCCTTGACTGAGCAGTGTTAAGTGGGAATGTAAGCATTTGCAAAGAAGGTATTCCAATCGGTTCCTGGTGGTGTTAACCGTTTTTCTGTTTGTTGTTACTAACACTCTAGCTTGCAGGAGTCTAATGTAAACCATCCAACAGAGCTGCTGCCCAGAAGAGGAGCCCAGCCGCCCGACCCCCAGGACAAAGAGCTCATGCCGCCTCCCCTGCTGACCTCCGCTTCAGTCGCCAAAGAAAACGAAGGTGAGCCAACGAAGATTTACCGAATTTGTAATAGAGACTTCTCTCGCTACCCAATCTCTATATTATTCAAGTGATGTATTTATTCATTAGCGTTTTGGTCTCTATTTGAAGTTTTCTAATGTGAATACCTTTTCAGCCCCCCAGATATATGTACCATTAATTTAAGCTGTTAAAATGGATGTTACAGTCATGCACAATGCTAGTAATAGAAAATATTTTATTGTTGGGAAAAGTATGCTTTAAAAAATCTCGCTGGTTAAGATGTTTCTTAATTATTTCTTTAATAATTTTTCTATTTCTTTTTACTTATTAGTTGCTAAATAGCTTCTTTTTTCGTAATTGTAAAAAAAACAAAAAAACCACAAATATTTTCTCCTTATTTATTTTATCAGGTAAATGGAAAATCGGGAATCATACAAAGACTGACATTTATTATTACAAAATGGAATAAAGTAAATGATAAATTAAAAAGGTGTGTCAAGATTTTGAACATATTCATTTGTATGTAAAATATATTGCATTTGGTAGTAATAGAAATAACTGTACACAGATAATCCTAATGCTAGAGACTATGCTGATTTCTGGTTTGTGAATAGGTACTTACAAAATAAAAAATGGGAATTCCTGCTGCTACCCATGTGCCACTGGGACATTTTAAAATTCACTTGTTAGGAATTCCCTGATTTTTAGAATAGGCACTTATAAAATTAAAAGTGGGAATAACCAATGGCAATTCAGAGACTTCCAGAAAGTTGAGAAGTGGCCTTGTAGCGTTGATTTTCCATGGGTCACTATTTGTTGTTTTACTTTTTGTTTGCTGAGATCCGCAGTCTGTCAGCACTAAGTTAATTAGTTGATTGTGGAAATTAGACAATAAAGTATAGTAATAGAAAGTATCTTAATGGGAGTGAAAAAGAAAAGATGGAATTTGAAGGAAAAAATAAGTTACCTAAAATAAGTCATTACTTTACGAGTGGGGAAGAAACAAACGAACAGTGCGGCTGAAATGTAGAAATTAGCCAAACCAAAAGTGATGGTGTTGCAGTTCCCGACAACACTGATCAAGAACCACTGCAGCCTTTGTGATACATATAATCAAAACCAAAGTAAATGAACTGATATTATCTTGGAAAAGAATACATTTTTATCATACATTATTGATAAGGATCATTTTAAAGTACTAAATTATCGTTATTATTTTATGATGATTTAGTATAATTCTCACATTCATAGGGTTTTTTAAATAACTTGTGTAGTGTGCTAGCTTTTACACAAATAATATGGAATTGTTTAAATTTCTCTGGGAAAAGCAGGAAATTTTACTTAAGACTGGAGTTGCTACCCAGATAAAAAAAAAAAAATTAGATAATTATGAGTAAAAAAATTTATAAATGGATTTTTTTTTTTAATTTTGAAAATAATTTGGTTAATGTTTGTTTTTATTTGGAATCCTTTTGTATGTTTTGAAGTTGATATAAGAAAAAGAAATGAATATTCTTTGGAGAGGCGTATACTTAATAAAAATTTATTTTTGATTGTTCAATTTAGAATTTTCTTTTGTCTATGGTCACTGTTTTAAGTGATTAATATTTTCTTAAAAATTATGTTTAAAAAACAGTTTAAATATATTTAAATAACAATTAAATTCTAATAGTTCCAAATATATTTAAAAATGGCTCAATAGATTTCTACAAAACATTTAATGCATTTTAATTTATTCCTAGATGTTGCTGCCTCTCCAGAGAAGGAAGAACTACAGAAAAAAAGGTCTAAAGGTGCACTAGAGGGAATAGCATGTGAGTATTTTGTGCTCATTAATTGTATTGTATAAAATAACCTAAATCACTTATTCTCTTAAATGAGAAAGAAAAATTGTGTTTACTGTACTAATTAAATTTTACAATCCTTTGGTATCATTGTTAGTTGTTATTAGTTTGAGCTTACAGAATAATTAAAAAATAGTCAGCGAACTCATGATGAGCACGCATCTTAGAACATCTAATAAAGCAGGTTCTATGTTTCACTTTCA
Organism: Caerostris extrusa; assembly: GCA_021605095.1. Lineage (NCBI taxonomy): Eukaryota > Metazoa > Arthropoda > Arachnida > Araneae > Araneidae > Caerostris > Caerostris extrusa. The sequence goes on along the minus strand of BPLR01004333.1, from coordinate 38,606 downwards.
AGTGATGTAGTGACCATCCCTAGACACGTACAGTTGATTGTTGATAGCAGAGCAAACCAGACTCTTAGTTGAAGTTGTTAGCACTTTTGGTTCAACTTACACCTGCGAATCGTTTTTTGTCTAAAAGGAAATTGACCCAACACAAAACACGCTCAAACTTAACAGATACCAATTACAATGTGCAAATACCCAAATTAAGATCGATTTTCAAAAGTTAAGTGAAAGAGTGGAGAAACACATATTGCACAAGTTAAATAAATATTTTTTTAAGGATTTCATTTTTTATTTCCTTTATATATTTTTTTTATTTCATTTTTAGTGTTATATATTTCTTTACAATATACAGTTACTATCATTATTATTCCATTATCTATGTTTAAATTTTTACTCCAAAAAAATGTCTTATAGTGGGTTTAAATCTAATAGGGGGATATATAATTTTATATGTGGCTCACGGAGTTATGGTGCATTTCCAAAGTGACCTGCCAGATCATTGGGTTGGCCATCCCTGGTCTACACATACCGATGCAGAGTTCAGCTAAATTAGTTAATTGCACTGCATGAAAAATCTCTAAAAATAGGTTTTGAATTCTTTGAAAACCTTGACATCATTCTCTTGTTTGTGACATTGTTCTTGAGTTGAAAAGAGCTTTTTGTCAGCTAACTATTTGATTTCATTCTGTCATGAGATTCTCGCAAATAACGTGTAATATGTAACACTTAGGCAAAGAGCTTATAATATTAAAGAAATATTTGTTTAACAATGAAAAACATCTTCAAATGACAAAATAGAAAGTTATAACTCCATTGCAAATTTTGGGGGAAATGGTACTTTTGGGCCCGTTAAATCTTGAAATGCTTCATGAATAACATTAATCTTTAGGAATCTTCTGGAGAATTTGGGTTTTGCTTGAAGTGTTTTGTAATATGGTTTTTGAATCACTTTTCATGTTTTTGGGTTGAGATTTTAAACATTTGTATTCCCAATGGCTATAAGTACTCGTAGTGCGGTGATCAATTCCTTCGTGAAGTTTCACGTTTATTACTTTTGGCATTTTCCCATGTTTATTGAGGTGTATAGGGCTTCTAATTATATTTGGAATACTCCATTCTCCTTTTACGACTAGAAATTCCAAACTTTGATCTATTCACTTGGCTATTGAATATGATAACATTTCTTGTAGAATTGGGAATACTCCATTCTTCATTTACGGCTACATTTATCTTATTTTTTGAATATTCTTTTAAAGATTCTTGAACAATTCATTCTTCATAAGTTCTTGATCTATTCAACATTGCTCTATTCATTTGGCTATTTAATTTGGCCATTCTTGTAGTATTCCAATCAATTGCTTCATATATCTCGTGCATTATTAAAGATTGGCATATTTCTGAATTTACTCCTCCGTTCTTGAATGTTCACACATAAGTTGAAATTTGCCGAGCAGATTCCCCCCCCATTTAAATATTAGTCTATATTCTTAAATTTTGAAATGTGATAAAATATACTTCATACTAATTTTCATTTATAAAATACTAAGCTATCTCTGAAAATTAATTCAATGGCAAAACCTATTCATATTAAATCTGTTATAATGTAAGTAAAAATATATTTGCGAAACGTGTTGGTTTTAAAATGTCTCTTTTTTACAGCTCTATATGGATCAGACTCAGATGAAGAAGAAGAAACGCCTCCTCCCAAAGAAAGCTGCAATCTTGACCTGTCTAATCCTTGTGGTTTCAGAGCAAAGTGCCTTTTTCAACATGAATAGTCATTGTATAATCATCTACATCCAAAATGTATATATTGTATAAAAGATATTAATATTCTGAAATTACGAATAGCATGTTGTAGTGGACTAATACATCAAAGTAAAATATCAACTAAGTTATATATGTGCCTCATGTAATTTCAAATATCAATGTATAAATTTTTACCCATTATGTGTGACTTTTTTTATTATTTTTTATTATTATTGATAGTCTAACATTCAAATAAAAAGTTAAAAAAATCAAATGATTTTAATAGTAAAAAATTACAAAAGTGGCAGAAATGATGGAAACTCTAAGGGAAAAGTCTGTTTTTGAAGGTTTTAAGTTCATTGCTTAAACATTGTAACATATAATTGGGGATTTTCCCCCTTCCTTAGTATGCAAAAAAAATGATGGCCATATAAAAACAGTGTAATGTAAAGAGAGTTTCTTCAACACAAAGTTATTCATTAGGAAAAATTATAAACTAAGACCTTGCCATGATTTACAATGCAGTGTTGTGCAAAACCAGCTGGACAATAATTTGCAACTTAAAAGAATAAAGAAAGTATTCTAATAATAAAAAAAAAAAACATTAATACAATACATATAATTTGAAATTGGATGAAAAATAACTTTTTATATGTATAAATATAAAACCTAATTTTTTATGTTTCAAAATTTTGATAATATGTATTTTTTGCAATAAGCCACTCAAAACAAATCACCTCAACTTGCTGTTAAAGATATACAATATTATGTTTATGATCTAGAAAAATGGTTAACCGTATATAAAATAAAAGTAAACACTTCCAAATCAGCCTGTATGTTATTTACTCGGAAAATTTCTTTATCTCTCTTTGGGAGTGTCGCCTTCTTTAAGCCCAGCCCACTGGGTTACCAAATATATAGTACAGAGTTTGTTACAGGATCCAAAATTATCCTTTAACTCCCACATCAAAAACACTGTTGCCGAGGCAACCGGTGCAAAGTATTAAACTCAACAGCCTAATTTCTCGAAAGAGCAGGCTTGAGATCAAACACAAGCTTCTTCTCTACAAATCCATCATCAGACCAATTCTTGTCTAAGGAAGCCCAATATGGGCCTCAACTTCATGAATATTAAGAGATTGCAGGTATTTCAAAAATAAGCACCTAGCTATGGTTTACTGATTTGTTCAACGAAAATTCATTCACAGAGACTTTGATCTTTATTCCAAATTGTATGAACAAAATTTCTTGAAAAACGTTCTCAGATTAGCAATATGAGTTAATCCGTCGCTTTCAACTTATCACCCTGGGGTGAAAAGTCTGGGGAGCTATCTCACCCGCATCTCTATGAGTGTTTCCCAAAAGTTAAGAGACACCATGGCTGTTATTTTGAGCCAACTCAAGCAAACTCAGATAACAGAGTGAATACAGACATCCACTAAGACCCATTGGCTGACTGCGTATCTAAAAACTCCTTTGGCATAAAATTCTGGGCCATTCAGTAAACGACGAATGGCACAGGGGTAAGAAATGGATCCCTGATAAGAAAGGTTGAGGGGTTCGAATAATAACCCCAATTCCTCCTGTATTCTGCTGATGTGTGCCTTTAAACTTTTCAGCGAACTAGTAACCACAGTTAGGTTTATTTTTTATTTTTTTTTCTATAGAAAATAAAAACGGAATAGACCTAGTTATTTAATTTAAAAAAAAAAATGATAAAAAATAAAACACCAGAATTTTGGTTCTCGGAAGCGGCTTTTTTTTTTTGGAACTAATTATATTTCTTACAGATATGCTTCACGTTTCAGCACAAATTTTTTTTTTTTTTTTTTTTTTTTTTTTTGCATCTGCAACTGGTCCCTAATTGTACCGCATTTTTAACTTAAATTCATTTCATTTTTATTTTTCAGAGTACTATTATTAAATTTTTGGAAACATTTTATTACCTTTACTAACATTTTAGCAGCCATTAATTAATTGTGACTAAAATATATGAATTAAGATGAGGAGGTTAAGGGGTTTATCCCTATAGGTACTCCGTAATCGGTACGCCTTTTGTCAGATGTGTTAAAGGGGAAGGTATCGCTGCTTATGGAGATCCACTAGTACATCCATTTCTAGCAGGATGGAGATTCATGCACCCCAGATAAGAGGTGTTAAGAGAAATGTAGCGAAAATATGGGTATTAGATTATGAAATTGTGGATCGGAAATTCGTCGGATTGTTGGGTAGTTTTTAAAGGTGAAATGGTTAAGTATTAAACCCACTTAACTTTTTCAATTCAGACAGCGTGGAGTACAGAAATTACACCTGGATACTGCGAACAATGGCGTATGTGCATGCCTGATCGTAACCAACCGTACTGGAAAACAAAGGTTTCCATATCAAACATTGAAATATTTTCAAATGTGTACCTGTACTGCATTTTAACAATTAGAATGATTCTATCAAATAAATGCGTAGTTAAAAGGAAATGTCTTTATTTATAAATACGTTAATTTTTACGTGGAATCTTCCATTTTTGCCCAAAACTATGTGTATATATATATATATATATATATACAAGGTGATTATAATGAAAGTCCCACTTTCAAAATGTATGTAAAAAAAAAAAGAAACACTCGTCATAATGAGTTCACATTTGAACTGAAGATACTTGAAGAAGGAAGCGATATGGCATGCAAAAAAAAAGGTTCCAAAGCGTATTAATAGTTGGCGCTGTAAGCGGCCTAAAAAATTCGGCTGTCGGTTTTGAATCGGCAACGTATGTGGCATGAATTTGCAAAACATTAAACCCACTGTAGCAATGGACTTGATTGTTTCGGTTTTGACGGAAAAAATGACTTCCAAGTCATTTAACAGTTGTGAGTGGAAAACCCATCCACCACTACAAGGTCTTACCTAATTGGATGGGGAAAATCGGTGGAGCTTCTTTTGGATGCATTACTGTTTCGCCCTTCAAGTATCTTCAGTTTAAATTTGAACTCATTGTGACGAGTGGTTCTTTCTTCACAGCATTTTCAAAGTGGGATGTTAATATAATCGTCCTGTATACACAGGTGCACACTGAGAATTTTGTCTTAAAGCGAGCTCAACAAAATAAAGCATGACCGTTTATGAAAACTGAATAGAACATACTAAACTGTAAGTAATAGAAGAAGTATCTGAAGTCGTAATTCCATATATTAATTTTACATTGCATTCTTCGGGTGCAAATACATAACAAAAGAGATAATTAAAACTAAAAAACTAAACAAATCATAAACTAAAAATCATTCTTCTTTGCTCTTTTGCTAACTCATCGATTACAACGTTTATATCAACTTCAATATTTCGATAGATATTTACAAAAACCGGAACCAACGCATTCATTCGCGATCCTAGAATTGACACAGATAAGAAAAACATTAATTCACAGGAAAACTGACAGGATAAAGCACATAAAATTAATTAAAGTCCCACTTTCAAAATTTTTGCTAAAAAACAACCACTCGTCACAATTTCAAATTGAACTGAAGATATTTGAAGAAGGGGAAACGTTACAGCATCAAAAATAAATTCCACCGATTTTCCCATCCAATTTGATATGACCTTGCCGTGGTGGATGGCCTTTCCACGAACAGTGTCACAACTGTTGAATGACTTGGAAGTCATTTTTTCCATCAAAAATCGAAGCAATCCAGCACATCGAGCTGTACTGTTGGTTTAATGTGTAACTCATGCCGCCACAATTGCGATTCCAAATGCCATTGGTAGCCCAACCCACTTTCATCATGCAGCTTATAGCACCATCTATTAATTCACTTTGGAACTTTTTGATACCGTACCGTTTCCCCCTTCTTCCAATATCTTCAGTTGAAAATTGAACTCATTATGACGAGTGTTTCTTTTTACAGCATTTTGAAAGTGGGACTTTAATTATAATCACCCTGTATGTATATATATATATATATATATATATATATATATACACGAGTTCTCTGTACATAAATTTTCATGTATTTCTCAGTCAGTCTTATCAAAAATGTTACCAAGAACAACAAAAAAAAAAACAAACTTAATTCTTGATTTAAAGCGTGCAAAAGATGCAGTAACGAAATTATAAATACGTAAGCTTGCAACTACATCAAATAGTAAATGACAACAACAGCAGAAGCATATCAAAAAGGCAGATATATCATATATACAGAAACAGAGTAAGAAACCTGCGGGCCAGGATTCAGAAAAAAAAAATTTTTAATTTATAAAAAATAAAATTGAATTAGTCTCTATTAAGTACAAACTTAAATATTAAAAAAATAATAATAATTAATCGGCTGGACGATATAGTGGTTACCCGTAAAATTTAGAATTTAATGTAACAACAATCTTAAACAAAAAAAAGAAAAGTTTCAATAAATCATATTCAGGCAATAGTAGTGCTATACGTGTAACAATGGTACAAAGATTCATTGTTGTTTCATGTAAATATAGACAATATAATAATAATAATGATACGTATATTGTAAATAAATATGTAACACTGAAAATGAAATATAAAAATATATAAATATAAACGAAATAAAAAAAAATTTAAATCATTAAAAAATATTTACTTTACACAAGCGATATGTGTTTCTCCACTCTTTCACTCAGCTTTTGCAAATCGATCTCCATTTGGGTATTTTGCATGTCGTAATGAGTGTTGCAGGTTAGCGTCCGTTATGTTTGAACGTGTTTTGAGTTGGATCAATTTCATTTTCGAAAAAAAACGATTCGCAGGTTTAAGCTGAACGAAAAGTGCTAACAACTTGAATTGAAAATCATTCAGCATTCAAAACTGAAAAAAGAAAAAAAATTAAATTTAAAAAAAAATGAGAATTCCAAACAATTATATATATTTAAAAAAACACGTGAAAGAAATTTAATAAATAAAAAAAAGCACTAGAAAAAAATTTAAATAAGCCAATAAGAATAGCTCATGAAAGAAATAATAAAAAAAATAAACCAATAAGAAACTTTGAAAGGGGTCTTACGCATTTCTCAACCAAACAACACCCATATATTTTTATTGGGTAATAAAGCAGTTATAGTATCATTTTAAAGAAGGACAACAACAGCTGGAAGGCATTAGTTCCTTTAACTCACACGCAAATAAAAAGTAGTGTTTTCCGTTTAAAAATGACCGATATTTTAAGCATTTAACAATCAAAGAGCTACTAAAACAGGTGTGGCCAACCAGTGGCCCGCCTTTACTATTTCTCCAACCTGTGAGATTGATCACACTTTTACAAAATATATTTATTTTAGAATGGCCGAAGGAGTGAAAACCAATGGATTACAAAAAATACATTATGTGTGCATCCATCTATTCAGAAATGAACTGCCGAAATGATGAAAAAAAAAATGTTCATTTTAAAGTAATATAATTGTGAACATTTACAGATAGTGCCTGTTTATGGATGCGTTTACAGTTATGAGTTCGCAGAATAATTAAATTATATTCTGCGGAACTCATCTGTAACTCTTACCCATCATCTTGGAATAACTAATATAACAGACTCTATGTTTCACTTTAAGTGACCGCAGTGACCATTCCTAGACACGCACAGTTGATTGCTAATAGCAGAGCAAAACCAGACTCTTAGTTCAAGTTGTTAGCGCTTTTGGTTCAACCTACACCTGCGACCCTTTTGTTCCTAAAATGAAATTGGCCCAACACAAAACACGCTCAAATATAAAGGACGCTAATTTGCAAGACCTATTACGACGAAAATACCCACATTGAGATCGATTTGCAAAAGGTAAGTGAAAGAGTCTAGAAACAATTATCGCACAAGTAAAATAAATATTTTTTAATGATTTCATTTATACTTACGTATACTTTTTTTTTATTTCATTTTTAGTGTTGCATATTTCTTTATAATGTACGTTGAGTATCATTATTATTATATTATTCAAGTTTACATGTAAGAATAATAGTAAAAAAAAAAATAATAACTCATTCTGTTTCAATTTTCCACTCCAAAAAATGTCTGTAGTGGGTCTTGTCTAATAGGGGGATACATAATTTTAAATGCTGCCCGGAGGTCATGGTGCATTTCCAAAGTGGCCCACAAGATCATTTGGGTTGACCATCCCTGATTTAAGTAAAAAGCAAATCCGGTTTTTGTTTTCTACAATTAGGTTCCCGTTTCGGAACGAAGCAAATCCGGTTTTGTTTTTTCTTTCGTTTTATAATTATTTATTTTTATATTTCATTTTGAGAGTTATATATTTCTTTACAATGTGCGTTCATTATCAATTACTATAATGTATGTTTACATGTAAGAATAATAGTAAGCACAATAATAATAACTCATTATGTTTCACTCCCACAAAAATGTCTACAGTGGGTCTAAATCTAATATGTGTATATATAATTTTATATGCGGCCTGGGGTTAAGGATACATTTCCAAAGTGGCCTGCATGATCATTTGGGAGGTTGGCCCCACCCCGTGCTAAAACCTAAGTGAATAGGTTCTTCCGGAAGAAAATCATGAGCCTAAATTAAACATCTCAAAATTTTTCTCGAACAAAATTTCCTCAAATGAATTTCCCTCATTCTAAAGGAAAATTTCAAACAAACAAAAAGTATGTGTTCAGAAATTTCAATTAGGAACCATTTACACACGCTTTCCTGTTTATTTATTTACATCACGTTTTTCTAATTATGACTTTGGAATTCTTTTAATGAATGGCAACAGATATAATCCATTGTTACTATCCTTATTTTTTTTAACACCTATTTCCATGTCCATGAAAACAGTAACCTGGTTTTAATAAATGAGTTATATCAAAATAACTACTTTTAAATGGCGGAAAAAATTGTTAAAAAAAGCAGCAACGAATCCTTAATATGAAATTGTTCTGTTACTTAGCGATGACTTCGATAAAAAAAAATGTATCATTAGTAGGTTAATAAAATTTTTAGTTGTTTAAACCAGAGGTGGCCAACCCAAATGATCTTGCGGGTCACTTTGAAAATGCTTCCGCTCCGCGGGCCGCGTATAAAATTATCTCCCGATTAGATTTAGATTCACTATAGATATTGAGTAAAAGAATTGAAACATAATGATAAACATACACTATTTTGTATTTATATTATTCTTATATGTAAATATAGATAATATAATAATAATGGTACTATAAACGCACTTATTAAAAAATATTTTTTTTCTTTCTAGTGCAAAGTTTTGGCAAACACTTAGACAGCTTGGTCGCCTTGCTACGCGCTGCACAGGCGTTACTCACTTTGCATTACCCAGGAGCGCGTGTCACTTGAAGATAAGCTACGGACGCGGAGAACAATGCCCCCGTAACGCCCCACGATCCTATTAGACTGGAATCTACGGTTTAAAGTGGATTCCCAACCACTACAACATCCATGGCACTGCCGGGGACTCGAACCCGAAATTTGGTACCGAGCGCCTGAGCTAGCCACTCGGCCATTCAGGCCCTTATAAAAAATATATAATACTGAAAATTAAATATAAAAATATATATAATACTGAAAATTAAATATAAAAATATATAAATATAAAAAGGAAATAAAAAAAAAAGTGATATCATTAAAAAAATATTTATTGTACTAGTGCGATAATTGTTTCTCCATTCTTTCACTTAGATTTTGTAAATCGATCTCTATTTGGGTGTTTGCACATCGCAATGAGTGCTGCGTCCGTTATGTTTGAGCGTGTTTTGTGTTGGGTCAATTTCATTTTCGAAAAACGATTCGCAAGTGTAAGGTGAGCCAAAGGTGCTAACAACTTGAACTAAGAGTCTGGTTTGCTCTGCTATCAACAACCAACTGTGCGTTTCTAGGGATGGTCACTGCCTCACTGAGGTCTCTTAAAAATGAACATATAGGAGCTTAAGGATGATGCTCCAAGATACGCACGCATTATGAGTTCGCAATATAATCAATATGGTATTTTATTATATATATTTTTATATTATTATTAATTATTTACATATTTTATTAATAAATAATATTTATCTTTAGAATATATATATATATATATTGTTTCTAATGCAGCTGGTAAACACTTAATAGACACTGTGGTAGTAGACATATCACTATCATAACCAGGAGGTTGGTGGCTTGAAGATGAGCTACGGACGCGGAGTTACACTACCCCACAACGCTCTGAAAATCTATTAGACCGGGACCTACGGTTTAAAGAGAGTGGATTCCGAACCACTACAAACATCCATGGCACCGCGGGGACTCGAACCCAGCCGCGGTGGTACCGAGCGCCAGAGTTGCTGGCCATTCGGCCATTCAGGCCCCTAATAGCCATGGTATTGTCCGGAAAAAAAAAAGTCTGTCCAACTATGTCCGACAACTATCTAAGTATTTGCTTTAGAAATTTTTTTTTTTTTTAAAAATACATTTTGTGCATAATTCAATTTTCCCCCCCGTATTGATTTTTTATTTAAGAACATCTTTTGTTGTTTTTTGTTTATTTTAAAGGAAATAAAGAACTTGCAACTAATTTTTTTTAGAACTAACGTCTTTCCTCAATCAATTCTTCACAGTGCATTCAAAAGATGACATGAGAAATGCCGCCAAAGTTGAAATACCAAATAAATGATAATGATTCAGCTGAAATTTCTGCAATCGCTTTGAATTTTCCTCATTATAAAAAGTGCCCGTTATCGCGTCTCCAAGGAAATGATTGGCTGAATTACGATCACGTGATCAGAAATCGAGGTCATCTTTCTGTTGGTGAAACTACTCCGTGATTTTGTAATAGTGTATTAAAAAAAAAAAAAAGGAAAATCTTTTACTGAGGTAGACAAAATTGTTTAGGAAAATGAGGAAATCTCAGAATTCGTACTATAAATGTATATAATAACTACACTATTATTTAATGTAAATATTATATGCGCTTCCCATATGTGCAAATATTAGCTGTCCGAAATAATGAGAAACATTCATTTTTGATTTCAAAATAATATTCTTGCAGAATATAGGACAGATATTAGAGAGTTTGCATACCTTATTTATATAATACGGTATTTTTTTTCTCCTAGCGCGCATGCTCATAGGAAAGTGCGCATGCATATCTGTAATAATGTTTCCTATGAGCATGCGCTGGAGGAAAAAAATACGGTATGCAAAAACTCTCTATTGTCTCTTTTATTTATGCATTTACAGTTACGAGTTCGCAGAATAATTAAATTATATTCTGCGAACTCATGATAATAGCTCACATAAGAGCATCGCTTTTAAAAATAAAAAAAAATATTTATGCAGGAAAAGTTTCTTTTATTTCTCCATAAATGAAGTGAAATTTTATCTTAGTTTGAAATTTCCCCCTGTTTCAAAGGAATTGAAATTGATATATCAATACCAAGGGTGGCCAACCCAGGCCCACGTTGAATATTTTTCCGGTTCAGAGATATCACACTTTTTGCAAAATATATTATTTTATAATGGCCAAAGGAGGAAAACTAATATTAAATATAAATATGTGTGCATCCATCTACTCAAAAATGAACTGCCGAAATAATGAGAACAAATTGCTCATGCGTATCTGTAATAATGTTTCCTATGAGCTTGCGCGTTAGGGAGGAAAGAAAGACTAACGGACGTCCAAAATACGGTATGCAAAACTCTATTAATTCACCCTAATTAATTATACCTTTGTCCGGTTACTCAAAAATATTATTATTATTATTATTATTTTTTTTAATCTCTCATAAAAATTTTTATAGTTTTATGTGATGCGTATTGCAAAGATTACCGTGATCAATAGACCTCGAAAAAACACAAAAATTTAATGAAGATCGTTTATCTGATTAATAAAAAGGAATGGATAACTATTTTTAATAACATTTGCAAAGAATAATTTTGAAATAGTTTAATTAAAAATTAAAATTTTTTTTTATTAGGTAAATAGTGAAAAAAGTATTCTAAAGCAATGAGTCATAAAATAAAAGACATAAATTATGGATAAATTAAGAGATCAAACGGCAAAAGACAGTCGAAAAATATTCAAACGATTTAGAAGAAGTATAAGTGATGAGTGCATTCACCTGCAGTGTTACTTGGAAATACCATACAAATGTATTATGATATAAGCTCTGCATCAAAAATAAATGAAGTCTCACATTCACGGTGATCTCTGCATGATATCTATCCAAATATGGATATCAAGCCGTATTTATCACATTCCTGGAGGAAGAGACTGCTTTCCACTGTGAAAAGAGTGAAAATTATTTAAGTGCAGGTATGAAGCAAGACAGGCTTAAGAAGTTAAGCACTATGAGATGTCATTCATACTTTCGCATCGGGATGAAAGCAAAGAAGTTTTAAATATATTATATAATTAATTAGATAGATAAGATTTATTTCTTAATTAAAAGCAGTTTATTCTAAATTGTATGTTTAGTTGTTATACAAAATATATATACACAGTCCAGTCACATTAATGTGACCACCTGTCAAGAGCCAAAATATTTTTTTTTTCTTTCTAATGCAGCTGGCAAACACTTAGACAGCTTGGTCGTGGATGCCTTAAGGCAAGCGCTGCACAGACGTTACTCACTTTGCATTACCCAGGGGGAGCGAGTAACTTGAAGATAAGCCACGGACGCGGAGTAACAATGCCCCCGCAACGCTCTACGATCCTATTAGGCCGGGACCTACGATTTAAAGTGGATTCCGAACCACTACAACATCCATGGCACTGCCGGGACTCGAACCCGAAACTTGTGGTACCGAGCGCCAGAGCGCTAGCCATTCGGCCGTTCAGGTTTCAAAAGCCAGAAAATACAAAAAGTGTATATTCTGGCTTTAAGTGGAGTGTGGAATGTGGTATTAAGTGGAATTCTTTATATACACTCCACTGCAATGTGCTGCCACCTGCCGTTTGCGATGGGTTATTTCACGTTGACGTACAAAGTAGGTGGTGGCCACATTCATGTGACTGGACTGTTTATATTTAATTCATGTCTAAATTCAATACCTAAATTTAATTCGCATTCCTTATTACTATTCGTATTATTATTATTATTATTATTACTTATAGGGCGTCAACTTAACTTGGGCCTGCCATCGAACCTAAATCCGTCATTGAGAATGCCATTTTTAATGACATGATGTCAATCACTTGAAGATAATCCATAATTTTCTTGTTCATTAAATTTTATGTGCTACTTCATTAATACTTTTCAATCCTATACTATCTGAAATGAAAATTGCAGCAGCATTTTTTAATGTTTTGTTTCACAAATGCATAGAAACTTTTTATACATCTTATACTTTTACATATATACTTTTTTTTAAGCTTTATATATAATCCATGTTAAACAAGAAGATATTCCAACATCACATGCCACAAAAAACGAATGTGAACAAAGGTTATTACAGAAAAGTTACTTTTTATAACCTTCGGCCACAAATTTATTGAGACTTTATATAAAACAGAATATTAAAATCATTTGTTTATAACAAAGTGAAAAATAAAATTTTTTTTTAAATCTTTTTATTTTCTCAATCGAAAAAATCGTTTTCGTTTTTAGTTCAATTTAATAATAAATTCTAAAAAACGAAGATTGTCCAAAATGCCAATTAGAAAAAAATAAAAATACGAGTGTTTTTTTTTTTTTGTTAATTACAGTTTCATTTATTCAATGTATTTTAAAATATATTATGATGAAGCTGTGTCTGTTAATATGTAGCGTTAAACAGATTTCGGGTTCGAGTCCCGACGCGGTGCCATGGAGGATTGTAGGGGTTCGAAATCACCTTTAAATCGCAGGTCACGGCTAATAGGACCGTAGAGGCGTTGTGGGGTAGTGTTACTCGAGTCCGTAGCCTATCTTCAAGCTACACGTGCCCCCTGGGTAGTGCTACATAGCCAAGAGTAACAGCGGTGCAGCCCTTGCTTATGGCATAAAGATTAACCGTCTCTGTATTGCCAGCTGCATTAGAACAACATGTTAGAGCAATAAGTTTAGTTAATCACAGTTTTAAACTACTTCTTTCACACTAATCACAGTTAATCAATCATAATTCTAATATTTATTTTATATACAAGATAATCCTTACGGGTGGTTATCCTTTTTAATCAATTTCCATCAAAGCTGAAGTCAAAGTTCATTAAAAAAAAATAGATAATTATGATTTCTTACAGAAAATTAAAAAATATATTTAGTTTTCAAGAAAGTTATTCTCTTTGAGATGTCTAACATAATACACATTTACATCTCATGCAAAATAAGTTTCATTTTCAAAAATAAAATTATTCTTTTAAAAGCGTAAAGATTTAACTATCTTTAAAACTAAATGTTAATAAATGTTGCACAGGGTGATTGTATTTAAAGTCTTACTTTCAAAATGCTGTAAAAAAAAAGAACCACTCGCTACAATGAGTGACAACACTACTTGAAGAAGGGAAACGGTATGGCATAAAAAAAGTTCTTTTTCCCATCAATTTGCTATGACCTTGCCGTGGTGGATAGGCTTCCACTAACACATATTATTAGTGTCATAATTGTTGAATGACTTGGAAGTCATTTTTTCCGTCAAAACCGGAACAATCAAGCACATTGAACACTACGAAGTTGGCATAATGTGCAACTCATGCCAAATACGTTGTCATTTCGATTCAAAATATCACTGACAGCCGAATTCACTTTCATTATGCCGCTTACAGAGCCATCTATTAATACACTTTGGAGCTTTTGAAGCCATACCGTTTCCCCTTCTTCAAGTATCTTTCAGTTTCAAATTTGAACTCATTGTGACGAGTGGTTCTTTTTTAACGACTGAGAGTGGGATTTTGATTATAATCACCCTGTATATAACGAGTCGCAAAAATATTCTGACATCTCGCATTTCTTAATGCAACTCATTAAAAAATACAAAGAATAAGGAAGCATAAAAAAAAAAAACTTTCACTTTTATACATTTTTTTTACACTTTGCAGCCGGATGATATAAATAAAATAAACGAACCTAATACCAATAAGGGCTACTTAAAACCATAAACATATTCTGTCATTTGTCTTAAAAATTTGCAAAATTTAATAATCACATGAAAGTAATAATTGAAATAGTTTCTTCTTTTTCATATTTTTGTTTTTAATGATTTAAATAAAAATTAATATTTTTTAAAAGAAATATTTATTTGTTGCTGTTTGTTGTTAAATTTATTTATAACCTTTAAAAGCTATTTTTAAAATTGTATTCAAATTGCTGACGCTATCATTTTTATTTTATTTCCCTGATTTTTGGGAAAAGGGGCTCCACTTTTGCCCATTCATAATTAAAAAAAAAAAAAATAGTCCAATCTTTTCTCCCTGGCTTACAGGCCCATTTCTCTTCTTTGGGCTTCATTAAGCCACCTAATAATAGAAATGGTTATTTTAACTTTCATTCAAAAATTAAACTATAACAAAAAAAAAGTCTTCTCATTCCTCAGCAAATTGGCTTTACTGAAAAGTTATCGTATCTACAACGCATCAGCTACTTAATCTCACTGAAACTGTTTCGAGAGATTTTCCCCTGAAATTAGGGAGACTGCAGTTGTTTTCCTTTGATGTAGCCAAGGCTTTTGATAGAATTTTCGTCAATGGGCTAATTCATAAATTATTCTTCCAACCTTTTCTTATTAAAATTATTCAAAATTATCTTACTAACAGAACTTTTGGGGTCTCCGTTGGTAATACAGATTCTTCTGTCCAAAATTAAGCTTTTCCTCATGTTCAATACTTGGACCATTTCTCTACAATCTTTTACATAAATGACAAATGACATTCAGCAAATTTATAATGTCGCCGTCTTCTTGTTTCATATTTATATTTAAAAAAAAATTTTTTGAGGGGGGAATCCAGCTCCCTTTTTTATTTACCTCATTTATATAAGACATATTTTTAACAATTAACTTATTGTTTTTAATTTAATAGATTATTTATTAAAATTCTTTTAAAAACATATTAACATTGGAAAGAATTTCTCTTATTGATACAACGAATTTTTTTTTATTCAAAATTTTGATCTCCCATTCTTTCAATGCAGTTTTCTTTTTAATATTTGTACATAATGTTTGTTTTTCGGATAGCCTGAAATGCAAATTACATAAATAAATTTAACTAAAACAACAAAATTATGATAAAGAATATAACTCAATACGATTGGTGAAGGAAAGGGTGATATCATTATTAGACAAGTTTTGAATTTCGAAATTAGAAATAGTGCTAATTGTTAAAGAAATGGTGAAAGTTTTAAAAAACATCTTAACCCTGGGATGAGTTAGAGAGTGGCAGATGTCATCATTTCTGTGGATCTATCGTGATGATCATAAGAATTTTATTTTCAAATATTTATTTCTTCATTTTTCAGCAGAACCTCAAACCGGGCAGGCACGTGTCATACTAGGACTCCTGTAGAATACTAGCTTGTTTCAGTTGAGAGGGAGGTTGAATGAGAAGGCATAAAGTATCCATGAAAGAGTTTGAAAGATTTTGACATTGAAACAGTTTGAAAGAGTCAAAAAATATTTTTTAATATTATTAACATGTGAACAGTAAATTAGTTTCATCAAGTTTTTGCAAATTTATTTTAAAATTACGCCAAGACCTCTTTGGACCGAGAGATTGTAAATAGCAATTTAGTTTCTCTAGAGAAGACTTATTTATCAGCCTTAAGAAGGATTAACTTTTTTCTCTCAGTTTTATGACTTCATATTTGATTTCCATTCTGTTGAATCACCATAATCTGAATGCTATGCTGTAAATATTCTGTTGAAAACAAAGCTAAGTTATTTCGCTTTTCAATTAAAATTGAAAAGTGAACTGTTTTCGAAACAAAGACAGTTAAATGTATAATTTTTAATTAAATAAGCAAAAATGAATCGATTGTAAATTAATATAAGTCTCGGCAGACGATTGTTATTAAACATTTTATTTTAAATTAGTTTAAATGAAATTTAATTTAATGGTATATTTTTTAATGGGAGTTTAGTTGAGAATAATGAAAGTTTATGTTTATGGAAGTTTTGTTGAAATATGTTGCAAAAAGTCTTTTTTTTTTTTTTTTTTATTTAGAAACAGATTTTTAAAACAAGTTGACTTGATCGTAACCTAAAACAGAAAGCAGTCATCAAATAAAAATAATGTTGTTACTAAACAGAATAAAAAACAGAAATTTTAAAAAATTATATCCTTACATTTCACAGGGGAAAAATAAATTCATAGGCCAGAAAGGCCTCCCAGTGGTTTTAGCCCCCAACTGTAAGACATGGGAAATTTCAATACAAATTAAAATGATTTTAGAGTAGCAGAATACTCGTTCTACATTGAAACATGTACAAACAAAACAAAAATTATTGTTAGTAAGTAAAAGTGTGATAAATCTAAAAGAAAACCTAAACATTGTTTAAATTATTTAACACTAAGACAATTTGTTCAGAATTCAGTTCGTGAATTTAAAAATATGAGTAATTTGACATTTAATATTAAATTATAGTTTTTCCTCAAACTTTGTCAAAATATAAGGCAATGAAAAATCAAAGCGAATTAAATGATATTTATCATATTTTTTTTTTTTTCAGTCTGAAAAGAACGACAAAAAGAGAAGAACACATACAAAGTTCACTCAATTTATTTTACAATCATTATAAATTACAATTTTGTTAAACATGTAAAGGATGGCAATTATTTATTCTTTAATATTTAAAATAAAGTTAATTCTAAAATTTATAATCTATACAACTTGCATTTGAATTACATTTTATTCAAATGTTTCTAGCTGAAAATATGAAATGATTCACATTTTTAATCTTATCACCTAATTATTGCGTTAAAAAATAGTAGATACGGCCAAACAAAATACCGTACAATGTCTTCATTTTAAAGTCTTCTTATTTTAGGAAAATCATATGTTTATATTAAATTTTTAGCATAAGATAAATTTATAAAGAATAAATTTTCATTTCTTTGAATTAGAAAAATCTACGAATATTTACAACTTTTGTGAGTGTTTTTGGTATAAATTATTAATTTTGATTGTGAGATAATTTTATGTTCTATTCAAAATTTCTCCCACCCAATATCCCACCTCTATATAGTTTTTTTTTTTTTTCTTATATTTTGGAATTTTTTCAATCACAAGAATATCTCTCCAATTCACAATGTTTCATTTATTTTCTTTCTTTCATTTTTGCTTTACAGCATATTTCATGTGTATTAAAAACAGCAGTTTTTAATTCGCATTCTCTTTTATGTTCTAGCATTAAATTATTGCGTTGATCAATGGCGTCCGCAATTCCCGTTTCTGTGCTCATGTCAATATTTATGTTCATTTTTCGTAGTAATCATGATGTCATCGATGTCTTCTTGAACATTTCGAATTCCATGCTTCAAGTCTGCAACATTTTACATATTCTCTATTTGTTTTGCACCTGAAAGAACCTCTTATTTTAATTGTTTATCTTAGAACAAGGCCCTCATCTTCAGCCACCAAGTGCATGGATCCGGGTCATCCTTAGCCTACTTGCAGTACCGTCGAGGCATCCCAGTAAACCACCGAGGTGGTGGATGTATTGGAACTGTGCCATCTACTCTCATAATACTGCGTTCGTCAGGAGACCACTTCTGAACAGTGAGATCGTCTTGTTACAAAAGATAACCAATCAAAGTTTGGGTTTCCTGCAGCATGGAAAAGACCTAATATAACATGCATGAAGATTTTATGGGCGATCCCCATGAGAAAACTTTCAGGAATCTAGGTGTGTTGAAACCTTGACGAATACAGATGTATCAGTGTCATATTCATATAGTACTGCAGCTTGAAAAATTAGTTGTTGTAAATGCAGAAAACAGTCAAGGAATACATTTACATTTTAACAATAAAGAATGATCGGATATTAAGATATTCATTGATGTACTTAAAAGAAATAGATTTTAAATATCGAGAGAGTCAAAAAAATATTTGAGTTTTCTTGTCAATGTTTTTGTACACTCATTTTCACAATTTTCATCCTTCTATCCCACTTTTATGTTGTGTTTTTCAATTTGTTTGGTGTTCTGGGACTTTTACAGTAGCAAAAGAAAATCTCTAGAATACAACATGTTTCATTTCTTTTCTTTTTCCATTATGCTTTGCAACAAATCTTGATGTGTGTTAAAAAAAAAGCAATTTCTTACTTCATTTTCTCTTTTATGTTCTAATTATTGTGTTGATCAATGGCATTGACAATTCCAGTCTCTTTGCTCAAGTCATTATTTATGTTTTTTTTTTTTTTTTCGTGATGTTTTCAATGTCTTCTTGAAGTTAATCACATTTTCAATTCCTTGCTTCGAGTCTACAACATCTTACATATTTTCAACTTGTTTTGAACCGTGAAAGAACCCCCTTACTTTAATTGTTTATCTTTGAACAAGACCGTCTCCTTCAGCCACCAAGTGCATGGATCCGGATTATCCGTAACCTACTTGCAGTACTGTCGAGGCAACCCAGTCAACCACCGAGCTGGCTGGGGTATTGGAACTGTGCCATCTGCGCTCATATTATTGCGTTCGTCGGGAGACCTCTTCTGAACGGTGAGAGCGTCTTGTTACGAAAGATAACCAATAAAAGTTTGGGTTTCCCTGTAATATAGAAATTACTAACCATAACATGCACGAAGATTCGATGGATAATTGTGAGAAAACTATCAGAAATCCAGGTGTGTTGAAACCTTTGACGAATGCAGATGTATAAGTGTCATATTCATCGTTCTGCAGTTTGAAGAATTAGTTTTTGTAAATGCAGAAAGCAAGTCATGGAATACATTTGCATTGCAGCACTGAAGAATGGTTGAAGGTCAAGTAGTTCATTGACTTCCTTAAACAGAGCAGATTTTAAATATCCAGGAGAGTCAGAAAAAATATTCTCTTGTCAATGTTTTTGTATTCTCATTTTCCCATTTTTCATTTATATTTTTGTTAAAATTTTTGTTCTAATTATTCATATTATTTTTAGAATTTTGAAATTGTTTAAGCTTATTTTCCTGATTTGATCTCCAAGTTTTTGAAATTTAATAGATAAATGGATCTTCCTTCAGTCAGGTGGGAGTCGTAATGATGATCCTGGAAAGCAAAATAATTTTCCTCAAAAAAAAAAAAAAAAAAAAAAAGGCCGATTTCAGAATCGATGTTCATTTTTATTTTTATATTTTTATTTTTATTCTTTTGATATTTTCATTCATTTCTTTTATTTTCCTAACAAAACAAGTAATATATATATATATAAAAAAATTTAAGTCAATTCCTACTTTTTTTTCACTCTATTACAGAAAGTCCTTAATAAATAATTTTCATTCATTTTTTTAAGCTTATCTGGCGCCATCTATTGGTAGATACATGCAAGTTAAATATAAAAACAAATTTAATTAATTCATTAAATTTAATTACTGAATTAATATTTGAAAAAACTGTATTAACATCCAGTGACATCCACCACAAGTTCAACAAAACTGTATTTGAACTTGAGTGGATGAATAAAAATATTTTATGAACTATTGAAAATTTTAACAAGATATATATAGGGAGAGTGTGAGCTAATAGAAGGAATTGAATAAAGTTTAAATTGATATTTAAAAGATAAATTAAAAGTAATTTTAAAAGAGATAATAGCTTTAACTTTTTTAATACTACCATTAAATTTTGAAATATCCTCCCCAATTTATTGTTTAGCAGGAAATTTATTAATTTGTTGAATATCTTATGGTACCAAATTATTTATTAATATTTTTTACTTCTAAAATTTATTCTAAAACAACAATCATTAAAAAGATCAAAGATCTCATATTTTTCATAATAGATGGCAGCACAAGTCAATAGCAATTTTTTTTTCGCTGTACATTTCATAATGCTGTATTTACTTAAAAATTTGGGGGGCGTCATTATTTAAAGAATGTTACGAAAATATCAATAACTAAACTATATTGGGATGTATTAAGTTTGGATATATATATTTCTTAAACTATATTTGGATATAAGTATATTACTAAAATCACAAACATTCATAAGGAATTTAATGAAATTTACCCTATAGTTAAAACAATGTCTATTTTACTAAATTTTGGAAACCTTGTTTTGAAATTTTTTTTCTAACCACAAAATATTTACTAATCTTAATAATTTTTTATTGTTGAAATTCTAAAACACGCATGCCTGATGTTTTAAATATTAATTATTAGAAACACATTTTGTGTGCTATAATTATTATAATTTTTTTTTTGGTTTTTGCTATGTGCAATTCATGAATTAAATGTGTAATTATTCAGTTTTATAATTTAATTATGCGAATGATTTGTAATAAAAAGTTTTCTTTTCATTTTAAATAATTTTTTCATTGTTTAGGAATTATTATCAATTTGTTTTTACAAACTTTTTATTGGATTATTTTTAAGATACTATGTATAAAATTTATCTTTGTAATTTGCTATTAATAATAATCTGAGAAGACATTACATTTTTGTATAGAAAAAAAATTGATGAATTACATAATTTGTTTCACAACACTTTTTTTCATTTATTCATTTTGATGATAATTTATTTTATTTAATTGTTTAAGAACTTATGTTTTTGGAAATTTGTTCTAGAAAATAGAAAGCTTCAACACATTGAATGCATTCATTTTTGAAAATATCTATTGTATTTAATAGTATCTGACTATTCTTTTTGATAATTTTATATTCATCTTTTATAATAGTTAAGAAATGAAGCTTTCCAATTAATCAGGAAAATTAATTAAAAATTAATCAGTCAAAAATTTTACAGTTATATTCATTTTATAAATCATAAAATTTTTAAACAAATTAATGAAGCTGTATGCTATGTTTAACACAGAAGACATATATACGAATATTTAAGATTAAAAAAAATTTTTTTTTTTTAAACAAACAAGTTTTATTATTTGTAAATTAGTGCATTCTAATTCTTTTCATGATAAATAACAGAAAAATTGTATTTTTCGTCTTTATAAAGCCTTAATTTTTATATTTTTGTCAAAATTAGTTTTATGCTTACCAAGCTAATTATTTGTTCTTTAATAATTTTATTTTTAAAATGAAATTATTCTTTAAAACTTCAAAGTTAATTTTAGAAGTTTCAAATTTGAATAGTTAATTAAAATGCACATTGAAAAACGTTTTGTCGTGGTGCCATCTGTTGTTGAAGGGTAAAATAATCAATATTTCCCATTTTTAATTAGAGAAAATTAACGTTTTTTAATTTGTAACCCACTCGAAAAATATTTCAAATTTATCTAATTAATTGGTAAAAATAAAAAAAAAAAATTGGTACTTGTTTATTCTAGTTCAATAAATAATTTGTAAGCGATTTTTATAGATAATATAATAAACATCAAATTTGCAATTTTCTAACAAAAGCATATTTTTTTTCTAACTTATAATTTGAACGTGGGCCTGACGGCCGAGTGGCTAGCGCTCTGTACCACAGGTTTCGGGTTCGAGTGTGGAGCCATGGATGTTTGTAGTGGTTCGGAATTCACTTTAAACCGTAGGTCTCTGTCCAATATGAGCTTTGCGAGGGTATTGTTACTCCGCGTTCGTAGCTTATCTTCAAGCTACACGAACCTCCTGGGTAGTGCTAAGTGAGTAACGTCCGTGCAGCGCTTGTCTTAAGGCATCGAAGACAACTGTCTGTCTGCCAGCTGCATTAGAAAAAATAATTTTAAACGTAATTAAATCTGAATTATAGTTTTATATTTTAAAAATTATTATTTTTTCAAAAATATTGCATGCAAACAAGCTTTGGATTAAAGGACATGAACAACTTTGAAGATAAAAATACTTTGACAGAAGGATTGCAATTTCATTGATTTCCTTAAAAGATATCTTTTAAAATAGAACCATAATACTATTGCACCAAGTCATTCTACCAAAACTACCATTGAAATTCTTTGAAAAATTTATATCTTATAAAAATATTAAATGTATATCTTTTGATATATATTACATCTTTTAAACATAGTCTTGAACATATCTTTTGAACAATATCTGTTGAAATTTTATAACCTACTGAGCACTGTCTCTTTGATCTACTTAAATGAGCTTTTATAAGCGTAAACTTAAACCAGATTGATGAACACTGGATAGTAGTTAAAGATAAATGGAAATATTATTCTAGAACTTTACGAAATGCTTTTCTGTCGTTTGACTCATGGACTATTATTTCATTGTCCTGCTTTAAAGTGCCATTAAATATTAATTTTAATTTAGAAAGAAATTTGACGAAAAGCCCTTCTGTCATTTCATCTATGGATTATGGTCCCTTTGTTGGCTGAAAATAGTTCTTTCTAGGAGCAAACCTGTTGTTTTTCTTATTCCTCTTGGTCGACAGCAACATCTGGACCAAGTCCATGAACCAGTACCGAGTCACGATAAAGGGTAAAATGCAGCTTCTTTTTGTCCGTGGCCTTGCGGTGCAAAGACATGGGACATATAAAAGGAGAAGTCTGACTTTACAACACCCGGACACTGGGGTTAACCCCCCGGGCACTGGATACCAGGAGGATTTTTGTCTCACGTGTAACTTACCAACAGGCCTGAATGGCCGCAGGGCTACGCTCGGCACTACAGGTTTGAGTCCCGGCGGTGCCATGAATGTTTGTAGTGGTTTTTGGAATCCACTTTAAACCGTGGGTCACGGTCTAACAAGATCGTAGAGCGTTGTGAGGGTATTGTTACTCCGCGTCCGTAGCTTATCTTCAAGCTACAAGCATCTTCTGGGTCTAGTGCTAAGTGAGTAACGTCCGTGCAGCGCTTGTCTTAAGGCATAAACACAACTGCATAAGTGTTTGCCAGCTGCAAAAAAAAAAAAAATTTACCAACAAACGACGATAGGACGACATTGGATTCAGGAGGACTTTTAGAGGGTAATTGGATGCATTTTCTTGCTTGGCTACAAACCGAAAAAATTCTTACAAAGCAGTTTGACCATCTATATGACATAGTTAGAATTTAATCGTTATGCTTTACATATTTGTTGAACTAAAATATAAAACACACTATCTCTGAAACTTTGTGAAAAGTTCTCCTGTCATTGAAATAGATTTTAATCTTATTTCCCGGAAGAAAAGTCACTATTCTTCTATTAATTGTAAAAATTATATTAGTGATGTTAAAAGCTTTAAGATCGGAAAAAATATTTGATTTTTAATATTTAGTTTATTTTTTCGTTCAAAAGTGTGATGATGCAACTTTATCCACGCTAGCCCACTCTTTTTCAATTCCTTCTATTAGCTCACACTCTTCATATATATATCTTGTTCAAATTTTCAATCGTTCATAAAATATTTTTTTAATTCATCCACTCAAGTTCAAATACATTTTTTTAACTTGTAGTAGATGACACTTGATTTCAATACAGTTTTTTTCAAATATTAATTCATTAATTAAATTATAATTAATTAAGTAAATTTTTTTTAGATTTAAGTTGCATGTATTTACCAATAGATGGCGCCAGATGAACTTAAAAAAATGAATGAAAATTATTTATAAAAAGGACTTTCTGCAATATAATGAAAAAAAAAGTAGGAATTGACTTAAAATTTTTTTTTTTATACATTACTTTTTTCAACTCAGACTTCCGACTATTTGGCGTTCTATCAAGTGAGATTTTAGAATGTGGGGAAACCCTCTTTAATAGTAGTAATAATCACGTCGGAAGTGCTTCTGAAGATTTCTCGGCATGGGAAGATTATTCTCATTTCAGACTCATTCGCTTCCACTTTGTGTATGGAAAGGAGAAAAGAAAGTGGTGGGATGCAAAAAGGTGAATCGACTTATTTTATACCTACTTCATTTCAGGGCACAATGTGAGAATCTTTCAGAGTTCCTATGTACATGTCATTACACTGAAGTGACAAAAGGCATGGGATACCTCTTAATATCGTGTCGGCCCTCCGCCATCGCCCGGCGAAGTGCAGCAACTCGACGTAGCATGGACTCAACAAGTCGTTGGAAGTCTTCTGCAGGAATATTGAGCCATGCTGTCTGATAGACGTCCATAATTGTGAAAAAGCGTTGATGGTGCAGGATTTTGGGCACGAACAGACCTCTCGATGATGTCCCATAAATGCTCGATGGGATTCATGTCGGGCGATCTAGGTGGCCAGATCATTCGTTGGAATTGTCCAGAATGTTCTTCAAACCAATCGCGAACAGTTGTGGCCCCGTGACATGGCGCATTGTCATCCATAAAATTCCATCGTTGTTTGGGTACATGAAGTCCATGAATGGCTGCAAGATCTCCAAGTAGCTGAACATAAGCATTTCCAGTCAATGTTCGGTCCAGTCGTACCAGAGGACCAAGTCCATGCCATGAAAAAAACAGCCCACACCATTACGGAGCCACCACCAGCTTGAACAGTGCCTTGCTGACAGTTTTGGTCCATGGCTTCGTGGGGTCTGCTCCCACTCGAACCCTACCATCAGCTCTTACCAACTGAAATCGTGACTCATCGGACCAGGCCACGGTTTTCCATTCATCTAGGGACCAACCGATATGCTCACGTGCCCACGAGAGTCGCTGCAAGCGATGTCGTTCTGTCAGTAAAGGCACTCGAGTCGGTCTTCTGCTGGAATAGCCCAAGAAAGCCAAATTTCTCCGCACAGTTCTAACAGACAAGTCCCTTGTACGTCCCACATTGATTTCTGCGGTTATTTGACGCAGTGTTGCTTGTCTGTTAGGGTTTACGACTCTTTGCAGACGTCGCCGGTCTCGGTCGTTAAGTGCAGGCGGTCGACCACTGCGCTGTCCATGGTGGGATGTTATGCCTGAAATGTCGCCTCTCGGCACACTCTTGACACAGTGGATCTGGGGAATGTTGAATTCCTAACGATTTCCGAAATGGCATGACCCATGCGTCTAGCTCCAACTAACATTCCGTATTCAAAGTCTGTTAATTCCCGTCGTGCGGTCATCATCACGTCAAAACCTCTTCACATGAATAATTGAACAGAAATGAAAGCACTGCGCATTTATACCTGTTCTACGCGATGCTACTGCCATCTGAAAATTTGCATATTGCTATCCCATGACTTTTGTCACTTCAGTGTATAAAAGACAGTTGATTCAAAATATAATAAAATTTGTGGGAGTATTTAACTTTAACTGAGGATTTAAAAATTGATAGTTAAATTTTTTTTTTTTTTTATTGCTGATTTTTAAATTTATTAATGATTTTTTAAAATGAGGTATGGAGAATTCGAAATAATAACGAAATACAAGAAGGAATCCTGAATATAATTAAGTTTAAAATAGTTCAGTGATTGGGGCCATTTGAGAGGATTGGGAGGCAATAGAATGATAAGGGACATTTATATAGGAAAGTTAAAGGGTAAGAAAAAATATCTGGTACACATAAGAAGAGATGAATAAAAGATATGGTGACGATGAAAGTGAGACAGTGAAAACAGAGATTAGGAATAAGAAAGATTGTTTTCAATTCTGTTGCTATGTTTTTCATATGCAAGAAAACTTGTAAGTCATTTCATACTTAAATCAATTTTACTATTAATATTACTGTCCATTCAACTGGAAACATCTAGTGAAATACACATTAACTAGGGAAAACACCGGAGTTTTGTGCAAATATTAACGTAACGGTAAATTTAATTCAGTTGGCGAGAACTAGCGGTCAACTCCAATTGACGAAACGAAATATTAGCGTTTACTTTTGTGTGTCGACGCTAGATGGCGTTAGGAGTCAAAGTAGTTAAATTAATTTCTTTGGACAGAAAAGGTTTTTTAGCAGTTGATTTCAACAGTTATTTACAAATGCTTCACAGCTTTTATGCTAAGTGGAGTTTAACGCCAGTCGATTTGACTCTTCGGATAGTAAGCATTTGATATTTTAACGCCTGTTGAGGTAAAAAGATTTTTGAGGATATTTAGAGAATCAACCAGAGTTGCGTTAAATTTAATTCCAGTTCCAGTACTAAAAATACCACACAAAAATGTAACATTTCTCTTGGAAGGTCTCTCGATAACTATATTCTATGTTAAAACTCAAATTAATGCTATTCTTCTTCTTCATTGCCACAACAGTCCCATGGTGGGTCGGGACCATTTGTCTGCAGACAAATTTCGAGACAGAATGTGTTTTCTTTTTACGCATGGTTTTCAGCCCAAAGTTTACGACCAAAGTTTTACATTAATATTAGAAAGGAACCTACGGATAAACGACGGATAACCCAATAAGCAAAAATCAAAGGTTTTGATTATGTTAAAATTCTAATAAATAACAGAACCTAAGAAGCTTTCTTAGATAAGTAGTATTCGGAATCAATAGTGCATTCCGAACCACTACAAACATATATCGAACTCGAACCCGAAATCAAGAGCAGAGACTCGAACCCGAAATCTGTAGCACCGAGAGCCGGAGCGCTAATCACTCGTCCACCAGGCTCCAAATTGGTGTAATTGATTGTATAGAATTCATGTATACGCATTAATCATATTTTAAAGAATTGAGGAGTGCTAAATTTAACGGTTAAATTAACTGTTAATTTATATTTACATTAATGGTTAACATTGTTAACAGAAATTAACAAATTTTCCCCGTCGCTAATGTATTGACTATATCATTTTGAAAGAAAAACTGCTTACTGTATTTATTTTGTTGCCTGATCAAAAACTTGATTTTGATCATTTTGAATCGGATATTTGAAAAAATCAAGATTTTTAAAATAATATACTATGAACACTAGATACTATCAGAAGAAACATCATAGTAGACAATTCATCTAAAGACAGCGGATTTACAAGCTGGGATTCTCAAGAATTGTTATATCCGAGTTAATTTTTGATTAACAAAATGGCGGATATTTCCATAATAGAATATGGCGGCATCCTATGTCTAGCAGAATGGGGGTGAGTTCATTTGAATCTTGCGTTATTGTGACTTCACTGGAGTTGAAATAATTAAAAAAATGTCTTACTTGGTCGGGAAGGGTCATTCTAATTATGTTATATTTAATGTTATAATTAATAATGTATTAGATTACAAAATACACGAAATACAATTTTCAATAAATGTTTTCATCAAGCAAATTCACCAATCGTTGAATTTCAATTTTTTTGTTGACTTTTCCTTCTAAATATTGTTTTTTTTTAAATGTAAGAAATGATATTTTATATTTGCAAATATTTTAGAGGCAATTAAACATTTTTTTGTCTAAAATTTTTCATCAATCGTAAAAAAGTAAAATGTATTTATTTAAAAGAGGAACCAAACAAGATAAAGTTAATACAAAAGTTAAATCTGCTAATGAAGATGAATAGTTTAAGAATAAATTCTTTCTGAAATATATAATTTGTCTTTTCAGCTAAGTATAAAACGCTATGTGTAATTCTTTTAGGGAAAGTATCCTTGAAAATTCATTATTCTTCGGCTACAATAATGAAATAATTACTATAGAATTTAAAAAATAATACACTGTAAATTATTGAAGATGGTTTTGGTGGAAACGAATTTAACAGTTTAGTAATTGAAAAGTTCTTATACTTGCTAATGTTCTAAAAAATAAGTAAAATTGATTTCATGAAAAATATTAAATTTTTTATTACGAAATGCAGTTATAGCTATATTTATTTTCAAGCATTTTCGAAACTATAATCAGTTTTCAAAGTCCCAAATGTTTCAAAACAAATTTTGTAAAAATAAATTTTCCTTTGTCCAAAAACTTTTGTAGTATTATTTTTATACATTGTATTGAAATCTTCGTATTATCGTAATTTGATGCATACTACATAAAAGATTAACAACTTTGATACAATGTAAAAATGAATGATCGAATGGGTATATAAATATAGTAGTATTTAAACTTTAATTTTAAATTTTTAAAATTATTTTTAATTTTTAAAAAATTTTTGTTTGCAATAAAATACAGACCGAAGATTTTCAGTAAATTTAAATTTGTTTCTAATTAATTATTTTCGTTATAATTAAGTTTTTAAACCTTTATTTCTTTTTTTCAAAGTCCCAAAGGTTTCAAAAATTTTGTAAAAATATTTCTTTGTCAAAAACAGTTTTACACTATTATTCTTATGCACATTGTATTGAAATTTTTATATTATAGTAATTAGATGCATACCACATAATGGATATAACGACTTTGATACAAGACTGTAAATGGAATACATAAATGTAGTAGTATTTAAGCTTTTCCTTTAAATTTTTAAGATTATTAAAAAATTTTTAAAAACTTTTATTTGAAATAAAACCTGAAAATTTTCAGTAAACTTAAATTTGTTACTAATTAATTGAAGAATTGCGTGAAATGTTGTACAACTTCTGTTATTTATCCGAATTGTAACAACATAGTCAAAAGCTTTGATTTATATTGCAATTTGTTTATTGGTGACAGTTGCACTTATTTATTCATAATTATTTATCAGAATTGTAATATAATCGAAAGATTTGATTTTTGTTTATTGGTTACAATTGAATTTATTGATTCATAATTATTTATCAGAATCATGTTACAATTCTGATAAATAACACAAGTTACAAAAATTTCACTCTTCTGAAGATTGCGTGAAATTTTTGTACAACTTCTGCTATTTATCAGATATTGTAATATAATCAAAAGTTATTGATTTTCTTTATTGACAACATTTGCATCCATTGATAAGCCACACAAATTTATGCATCCCTTATGTTAACTTTTTATATGGAAAAAAACCAGCCTTATTTGCAAATCTATGATTCATCAATGTTAATAATATGATTTTACAACGATCGAACGTGGAAAGAGTCCCCACCCCCCAACCATTCTGGATCTATCTCCTCGTAAAAGATGATTTTCACCTCTTCTAAAACCACGTTCCAGGGGCAAAAAAAGAAAGGGACTTGATGAATATTTCATGAAGAGTTTTCGCTTCTACGCTTGATGGTACCTGCCATAAGTGATCTTCAGCAGAAGAAAAAAGAAGCCCCCAACAACTTTGCCACCCATTATCAGCTCCATGGTGAAACCGTGTCGATGTATTGAAAAGGTAAAGTGTGTTCGGTAATTAGAAAGGTTAAAAATGGAGGATAATTAGCAAAAAATAGGCACTTCATTTGCTGTCAAAAATGTATAGGCTTGCCGGAAAGGGGATGTTTAAAGGTTTTGTAAGGGGGAATTTTAGAATAATGAAGATAGAGCCTTTCGTGATACTAGGAGATGGATTTTATTTATTTACTTATTTATATATTAAAGAAAGATCTTTTAGTTGATGGCTGATACGAGCATCTGCTATTAAAAATGAGTCATGCACTGATGGGCAGATGTTGTGGGATTTTCCCTGCTCTACACTTCTAATAACTTTAGTTGGCTTTGGAATTAAATGAATAGGGATCCGAATATGCTTGCAAGAGTTTTGAAGAGGTATTTTCATGGTTAACTGATGGTAGTAATTTTTCAAAAGTTTAAATGGTGTGTCAATGATCCTTTTTTTGAAAACTTTCATGTCATATTAATACAAAAATATAATATTCTGAAGTATGATTGGGTATTTTAATTTTAAAAAGTACACAATTGTCATCAGTATTAAGCAAATACATGCAACATAATCACGAAAAACATGCTTGATTACTTTTCATAGCTAAGAATTGCTACTTATTTTCTGTAAACTGTCACTGATTAATTTCTTGCCACTAAATGTGCTCTTTATACACAGCCAGTTTAAAAAAAAATGAATCGGTAGAGTGTGTCAATGATCATTTTGAAAATTTTCATGTTATTTTTATACAAAAAATAATCCGAAGTAAATATAATCTTGAAAGCATGCTTTTTTTTTTTTTTTCCACCTAACAAATGTTATTTGTTTTCAGTATATTGTCACTGATCAATTTCTTGCCACAAAATGGGCTCTTTTACACCACCAGTTCGCTTGTGTTCTTTTACACCGTCAATTTACCCAGTTTAAAAATGAATCTCTGGAAGTGTGTCAAAGATAAATTTAAAACCATGTTATTTTTAATACCAAAATAATCTGAAATACATATAATCTTGAAAACTTGCTTTATTAAACTTTTCACAGCTAAGAATTGCTACTTATTTTCAGTAAACTGTCACTGATTATTTTGTCATAAATGTGCTCCTTTTACTCTGTCCTGCTGGGCTCTATGCTCTTTTAAGTTGATCTTGCATGTGATCACATTCTTAGAAATTTACATCTAAGGACTAACAGGACTCCTACATCTTTTAGTAAAAGGATACCAATCCTAAAAAGACGTGACAGCTACATTAATTCCATCAATGTAGCTGTTACATATTATATAGAAAAATAATGCATTTATGTATAAATACCGGATTATAGAAAAAAAAAATGTAGACAGTGAGATTTTATTATGAAAAAAACAATTGATAATGTAGTGAACATTGGATCTTCCCAGCAATATTCATCCACTGTTTACTTACTATGCTCTAGGGGCCTGATGGCCGAATGGCTAGCGCTCTGGCGTTCGGTACCATAGGTATCGGGTTCAAATCCCGGCTTTGCCCATGGATGTTGTAGTGGTTTGGAATCCACTTTAAGCCGTAGGTCCCGGTCCTAATAGGATCGTAGAGCGCAACGCGGGCATTGTTACTCCGCGTCCGTGGCTTACCATCAAGTTACACGCGCTCCCCCTGGGTAATGCAAAGTGAGTAACATCGGTGCAGCCCTTATGGCGAAGATCACGGTCTGTTTGCCAGCTGTATTATTCTATCTTCTTCTATTCTTTGTATTATGTATCTTTCTGACGATGTGTCAGAAGTTATGCAAACATTTAGCAACACGCGTGCTTATAGCTTTGGTTTCGAAAGATGTGCTGGCTGCAAGTCACGCTTCTCTAGTGTACTGCAGCACTTGTACAAAAAGCTAATTTAATAATATAGTCCTAATTTGATGGATATATTATATTTTATTTTGTGATGTGTCTTGATATCAAATACCAATATATATATATAACCTCTCATATATATATATAAAGAGGCTATATAAATATATATATAATAAAGATAAGAGGTTATATAAATAATGGCATTTTACAGTTGAAAAACACACATATTTAACTGTTAATGAAATAAATCAGAAAAGTGTAATTAAATTTTTCTTTAGTGTAATTATATTCAACTAAACTTTGATTTTAAAAATTTAAACATGTAAGAAACATTAACCAATTTTATTTTTACTGATTTTGACTCTATCCTTTGTGTGCATAAAAAACGCAATTAAAACCTAGCAATCCGAATGAAATTCTTTCTCTTAACTTCTAAAAAGGTTAATATAAAGTAGAAGATTTCATTTTGTAGTTAATTTGAAAGTTTTCTGAATCGAGAAGGATAAATTGATTAGAAAAAAATCTTTATATATGTTGTAATCAATTGAAAACGAACCCCTTATTCGAGTCTTGAGTTGCCTTTTATTTCATGTAATATAAAAAAACTATCGGTGAAAACATTTTAAAAAGAATCATACAAAACATAAAAGGGTGAAGAAAAAAAAAAAACTATATATAACTCTTCTGATACTAAAAAGAATTTTTGCAATTTTCAAGTCAGTATACATTTAATAAAATATTAAATTTAAAAGACATTCCCTCTTTTTTTTTCCAACATCAAAAAAATAAAAACTCTACAGGTTTTTACGATCCTAAATACCTCTTTTAAGGTCACAAAAAAGCAAAACAGCAACACAACATTTCCTGGAGGTTTCTTATTACATAAATAAAGCCCCCACTTACTCAGACTCCATAAACTCTCAATCGCTATTCACGACAAAATACTCCTCAAATCGAGTGAAATAAGAGTTTTTTTCTTCTTCCTTCTTGCAAACAGTGATTACAACCACAATCGAGTCGCGCCGAGAAATTCTTCTGCAAAGATAAAAAAAAAGAAAAAAAAGAATGCACCACGAATATCCGCAAGAGATTGTTATTCTGGGTTAATAGGATGTTCCATAGATCAAACATGCTCGGTAAGCTCTGGAAAAAGGAAAACGAACGCTGACACTTAACAGCTTATTTCTCGGTGAACTTCTTCGGGATTGCGACTCTTTTAAAACGGCTGAGCAATTGTTTGTTCAAGTCGGCCCTAATGGCTTTGCGGAATTTGAGAGCATATCGCTTTTGCTTATGCCTTTGTGCCTTGTTTTCACTGACTTGATGCCTTTTCGGAGGGCAACAAGTCTGTTGCAACAACGAAATATTGTACGAGTTTATTTATATGTTTGTTTGTGTGATCTTAAATTGGTTTTGAAAATGGTACTTTATTAAATATTTTATTTTTATTGCAATAATTCTGATGTTTATCAGAGATAATTAATATGCTGAAATTATTTTAGTAACATGTTTTTTTAAGATACCGCATATTTCCGTGTACAAGGTCAGAAATTTTATAACTCAGTTTGAAGATGTATTATCGGGTTCGTTTTCATAAGAAAACATTGATCTATTTTCACTATCTTTTGACTCTATCATTTTCATTCACAAAAAAGAATGCAATTAGATCATATCAATTGAGTGAAATTATTTCTCCTAACATATAAAAAGACTAATATAAGGTAGATTTCATTTTAAAGTTAATTTGAAAGTTTTTCTGAATCGAAGGATAAATTGACTGAAAAAAAGTTTTCAGATATGTTGTTGCACGCTGACCTAACAGCGTATTTCTCCGGTGAACTTCTTCGGGATTGCAACTCTTTTAAAACAGCTGAGCAATTGTTTGTTCAAGTCGGCCTGGTTTTGGAACTTGAGAGCATATCGCTTTTGCTTATGCCTGTAACGTCTTTTTAGGATCTTTGTGCCTTGTTTTCACTTGACTTGATGCATTTTTTGGAGAGTGCAACAAGTCTGTTGCAATTGCGAAATATTGTGCGAGTATATTTTATGTTTGCTTATGCTGATTTTAAATTGGTTTTGAAATGGTACTTTTTATAATATTCGTATTTTTAGTATCTGATTTTATCAAAAATCTATGTATTTTGTTACCTAATGTTCATCGCTTTGCTTAATACTTTGTATGTCTTTTGAGGAATTTTTTGGTTTTCACATGATGCATTTTTGGAGGGGTCTGTTTGAACAGCTATAGGATTTTTTTAAAAAACGTTTGTTTGTGCTTATATTGGTTTTGAACGGAAATATTTTGAATAATATTTGTTTTTTTATTCCAACAATTTGTATTTTTATTAGGAGATTAGAAATAATATATGGTATTTCCTTGACAGCATGGCGGCATGTTTGAACGCTAAAGGATTTTTTTTTTTAAAAACCAAATTTATTTAAAAAAAATTTTTCTTTTCAAAATTTTTGCGTTGTTGCTGCATATCAAATTTATAAAAAAATTTTTTTAAAATGCTAAAGTTAACTTTTTCAATTTAAAATGTTAATATATCAGGTCTGAACTTAGAGTTGGCCATTTCGTGTGATGAGTTGTTAAGTGCTGATAATAATTATCCATCATATCCCTGTTCTAGCGTTAATTACGGTTACACGCGAAAGTTTATTTTTGTTTATTAATTCTAACAAGTGAGATACCAAAGAGTCGCATCAGTTTCTGGACATAAATGCAATATTTTCAACATGTAGGAAAACGCATGATGAGGACAAAAAATAAAAACAAATATTTTTGTTGCATTTTTATTAACGTTTATAAGATTATTTTCAGCATCAGATTGATAAACTATGGCTATAGACGTGAAAAAACAATTATAGCGGTATCAATTAATTCCCTATTTGAAAAAAAATTAAAATTTACATGTTTAACATAGCTTTTTATTACTGATTTCGTATTGTTTTCAAAGACCGAGTGATTTAACCCAAGTCCTTTGCCATTATACTATTCTGTATTCTTGCCATGGCAGATTCAGCGTTAATATACACTACAGTGGATCAGCTGCACTGCAACCACGTTTCGTTATCACAATTTTAAGCGAATGACCGCAGGGATGGCTCCTAGAGGTTAGCCCTTTCTTCCTTTCCTTTTTTTCCCCTCTATATGAGAAAAATGGAGTACATTACAACTTATGGATTTAATGTACTTGTCCGTGGTATTAACACCGAAACTTTAGTTAGACTTTTCTTGTCAAATCGAATTTCTCAGTTTAGAAATTTAACGCGCCATCTATCGGGCATCAGGGCTGCCCTTTATTGCTGATTTTATGATACTACATAATTGATTTATATCAAAATCAATCTTAATTTTGGCGTTCCTGAAAGCCCTGCAGCGTTCATGTTTGTCACCAAATTCAAACTTGCGTGTGTTTGCTGAGAGTGCGTTGCCACTGTGACAGCAAGTAATGATATTGAGAAAATGTTTTAAAAACAGAAGCGTGCATATCTGCAAATAAAATTTCGTCGCAAATATATATACACATGCCGAATAAAATGACCAACAACTTCAGAAATTTAAATTTTTGTTTGTCAATGTTCACTTAGTCACTAAAATTAAGATTTGTTGTTGTTATCTATTATGTTTTATTGAATTGAACTTTGGCACCTTACAGTAGAAACAAACGAACCTACACAAAATCAATATTACAAAAGGAAAAAGTAGACAGTCTTTGCAAGAAAGCCCCAAAAGGACTTAAAACAATTAAAAACAAGTTAAATGTTTTTGATAAAAATTTAAGAAGCTGGAAGCACCACTTATGAGTAAGAATATGATGTCTCTGGCGCTCCAGTAAGAGGCATAATAAATAGCCATTCTGTTTGGCAAGTTCAGAGCCAGTCCCAAAGGCAAAACAAATAGATGGGACTTGTTCATTTTCTCCTGTCTTACATAAAACACACATATCAGAATTCACTACCCCTATTTTGGGCCAGATGTTCAACCAGGCAGTCAGTGTCCAGTTCTTAATCTAAAATAGGCAACATTCTTTTTTGCGAGTTTTTTCACTCATTTTTTTTCCAGTTATCCCGATTGCTCCCAGACTTTTCTTTGGTGTTAGATAACAGATTCACTAACATACGAATTTTATCTCATATATACATTTAAAAATGAATACTATGACAAATTTGATCTTCAATAAAATTTATTGGTACTGTGTAATTTTTTTCAAAATTTTTAAAAAGAAGTACAATTGAGTATACAAAAGAAAAAAATAATTACAATGTTTTTAAATAAGCATCAGTAAATCACAAAAATTTTCTGTAACGATGTAGTGGTAAAAATAATTACTTTAAATGGTATTACACTATTCACATAAGTAAAATCTGACTGCTTTCATTTAAAAATACCAAGTAACATTAAAGAAAATAAAAAGAAATGATAATTTGTTCTTAAAATTTATTCTTTACCTACATAAAATAAAAACTGATGGAAAGCGTCCTGCATTAAAATTCTTTTTTTTTATTCGTTATTGGTATAGATGCTGCGTTATTGGTATGAAACCATCAGCACTATCTTATGGAAAGAATTATCAAACCGATGAATAAAAAATAAAATAAAAAATAAAAATAAAAATTTCTTTCAACTCGATATGCAAGAATTATTCATGAACGCTTTCTAATAAAAAAATAAAAAAAAAAAAAAAATTTAATCTTTTAAACGAACAGCCTGTATCCCCGGTTGAATTTCCCTGCAGCTAGAAACTTCTTTTAAATTTTTCTGGATAGTTTCTCTCCCCTCAACCCAGGATTTTTCTAATGTCCTTTTCTTTTACACATCCTAGGTTTTGAGCAGCAACGTGGCTGACGAAACAACTACTCAGGGTGAAGAATACAATTAGTGCAATTCAAAATATCAAAGAATCATATTCTTGATTTTATGTGAAGTTAAAAATAAACGGTACTAAGCAAAAACTCAATACAATTATTAAATAAAGCTTCTATTTTATATTAGAATAAGATTGGTATCGTAAGTTACAATACATTTATCCAAATTCCAGTTCACTTTCAAATCAATTATATCTGAGATGTCGTCAGGAGTGTTTAGCTTGTGATGTTAATGGAATGGTTAAAAGCACAGAATCTGCTAACAATTTCTATTATTAACCAATTCGTACATCAATCCTTAATTATTTTGGCAGAAAAGAAACTTTGATCGAAACTTGCGCCGGTTGTTTTCAATAGCTTGGCAATACAGGGAAAGCATCTATATAAGCAAGGGCTGCAACTGGCCATTACTTATTTAGCACTATCCTGAGCGCGGAAGAAGATTTGCTATATACGCGAGTAACCCCTCATGTCTGTTGATCAAATTGAAGGTTACTCATTTGGTTTAAAGTGATCTCTGAACCACTACAAACATCCATGGCACTGCCATGGATATTGAACTGAAACCTGTGCACTAAGCGCAAGACACTAGAAATACCCGGCCATCAGGTCCCTACAGTTGAGAATACATAAAGAAATTCTATACATTCCTTCACTCCTTATTGGAGTATACACTTGTTCAACTCATGGTTTATCACCAATCACGATGGGAATAACAACATAGAAGTAGTCCATATCCCATCTGTAGTTGTTTCTTGAACTGTGAAGATATAACAGACAATCACACTTTGGGCACAGAGGTCCCATTGTGTCCACAACACTTCATATATCTGCTTACAAACTTTGAGTGATAAGTTGCTTTATAAACAATAATATATCTTCCTCTCTCCTGATTGAAATGCCGCTTTCAACCACCCTGTGAAAATGTTATACTAAAAAAGAAAAAATTAGTTAGAATGTTTTTAAATAAGAATCAATGAATCACGATATAGCACGATAAAAATGCATTTAAATAGTACCGCTGAAGATGTAATATAAAAAAAGAATGTACAAAAGTTGTGGACTGTAAAACAGAATCTCCTCATCCCTAAGAGTTCCATCAGTCCCTTATAACAATAAGGGAAGGAGACTTTTTTTGCTGCGATTGTTAAAATTTAATTAATTTTTTCCAAAGTTAGCATTGTTGTTGACATTTTTAAATCTATTCAGTTATCCAGGGTACATATTAAACCAGTTATGAAGCACGCTTTATTAAATTGAAAATTTTTTAATACGGTTTATATAACTATAAAAATAAACTTATTAATTTATTATTCACTGAAGCATTATATTCTATTGTTGGTGCATTATAAGATGCTTGATTATTTTTCAAAAAAAAAAATATACTTGCTTCTTATATTTTTCTATTCTCTTTAAAATTTGCGTTTAGCTATTTTACATAAGGAACAACTTGAGTGCTTTTAATTTGGTTTACCTCTTCTAGTGGTAAATTTAAAATAAAAGAAAAAGATAAATTTGTTTTAAAATTTATCTATACCGTCAAATAGAAACTGATGAAAAACGTCTCGCATTAAAATTCTTTTCTGTTTTTATTTTTATTGTATATTCCACTAATCTTATTTACATCTAAGCATTTGGTGTCAGATACTAAAAGGCGTTTTGTTTCTGAAAACAAACCCCAACGCTTATCAGTAAATTACACAATTTTTTTCATTTTACTTTCTCTTAAATTTTTCATACGAAATGAAGCCATCAGCACTATTTTATGAAAAAGAATTATCGAATCAATGAATAAAAATAAAGAAAAAATAAAAATAAAAAAATAAAATCTTTCCTCAACTCAATATGCAAGAATTATTCATGAACGCATCTCAAAAAAAATAAAGTTAAAAAAAAAAAGCACTTTTAACTTTTAAACGAATAGCCTGTATCCCGGCTGAATTTCCCAGCTACGAAACTTTTAAATTTTTCGATAGTTTCTCTCTCAAACAATAGATTTTTCTTGCCTTTTCGTCTTTCTTCTTTTTTATGAGCATGCTAAAGCTATACATAAATGGCTGACCTAGAAACCCACATGCAGGGTGAGTAATTAGTCATAAAA
The DNA here is from genome assembly GCA_021605095.1 of Caerostris extrusa. Classification (NCBI taxonomy): domain Eukaryota; kingdom Metazoa; phylum Arthropoda; class Arachnida; order Araneae; family Araneidae; genus Caerostris; species Caerostris extrusa. The sequence continues at coordinate 33 of BPLR01004333.1, read as the reverse complement.
TACATTTGTTACAAGAATCACTCAGTAGGTAAT